>VMBQ01008462.1:0-12392 GCA_007657795.1 Dreissena rostriformis
CATGGAATAACCTTTTTCTTACTGAAACTTGGCCTATTTATTCGTGTTTGAAAGCAATTGTTAATGTTCGAAGCGGGTTTATTACCTGTATCTGATATATCTGATCCTATCTGATTATTCTGCTTTATGAATACATTATGGTTTTAGGTTAATCTACTGTAAAATTTTCATTTGTAGCCTATTTATTTTTTTGACTGTTTTCACCGGAAGCGGAAACATGACTGGGGCGGTGTTAAAAAATGTATGTAATATTGATACACCCCAGGGGTGACATTAACTCTTACCTTTTCTCATTGACTGTGATGTTGTTCATACTGGTAATATTATGTAACTATATAAATCAATTGACATATTTTCACACCTGAGTGTATATAATTTAAACATCACCAGAACTTTTATCTAGATGATAGCCATCCATGTTATAGAATTTCTTTTCCTTGTAGTACNATGATAGCAATCCATGTTATAGAATTTCTTTTCCTTGTAGTACATTCCAATATTTTACAGTTTCTGCCAGCTTACATATTTAATTACTTCAAGTGGCACATTGTAATGTTTGTAGCCATTTGTTTTATTGAATTTTGGGAAATCCCCTTTCCTGAAAATCACTTTGAGAGTTTAACTTCGTTGTTGCAGCAAGATGTATCACATCAAAGTAAATCCATTTTAAATACTTTGTAATTTTCATTGTTTTTCTTAATAAGGCGCAGATATGTGTTATTGTTATGACGTTTGGAAAATGACATCATGAAACGTTCCAATTTTTTGGTCATTATTTTTGGTCAGTCACGTGACTGACCAATGTTGGTCACTTATACCCAGAATTCTGATCATTAATGACCAGAATCTTGGTCACTGCCCAGAATCTTCGTCAATGACCAGGATCTGGGTCACTGACCAATATTTGTCATGAGTAATGAAAATAAGTCGATGTAGTCGACAGTTGAGCTAAAGTCAAGATCTAGAATAGACGTGATTATTGTGATTCATTTTTCTAAGTATATATCTTTAATTCATAAGCACATAAGTTGTATACTAATAATCCATTGATATGAAGATGGTTGACATTAAGTAACACTGCTTTTGGAAGCGTTTTTATCACTTTTATTGTAATATTTACATAAATTCTGAATGAACGCAGAACTGACTGATTGTGCGTCACATGTGTAAATCCTTGTAAACACTACCCTAGTATATTTACCGGGAGGTTAGAAATAACTTACACCGTGTTGCTCTTTTACGGGTTGTTTATTGCGATTATTTGTCTTCGCACGAATAAATTATTGTTTGAACGTTTATTTTGATTTGTGTCGTATTTTTAAATGGATGGAACAAGCGTAACACTATTTTAACAGCTATTTGAAAGCTACAAGTATTCAAGTATTTAAAACGGTATACCTCAAAGGAGAGGTCCGTAACAATATCAATAACTACTGAACAGTAAAGTTAATATTTAACGGAATAAATAAGCATACAGTTCATCTTAATATATAAAAAAACAACTGAAAAACAAAAGTAAATGCAGAATTTATGTTAAGGGGTATTACACATTTACAAACTATTTCAGTTTGGGGATTTTGTTGTCATGTACACTTTTCAGACATGCAATACATATACAATGTTTTATAATAAACAAAAGTGCTTTCATTTTAATACAGCAAAGAAAACTATATAGGCATTAAATACCGATAAAGGAATTTTCAAAAGCAGCTTAATAATAAGATAATACTCAAAATACCTATATCATTTTATTTTTTTAAATATTATTTTATATTTATTTTACATTCAATATAGATAAAACTATACAAATTTATATTAATACATCATCGTAAAGTAAAAGATAACACAAGGCATATTTATAACAACAATGTGATTATTTAAAAAAAAATCGATGTTCACCCATGATGATTCATTACTCCACCCACCATTAAACCATTGTTTTTTTTGTGAATATGTATATATATAAGTAACTTCTCACTTTCAAAGTATACTTTTGCCCATATTGGTAACATTTTTGTTATCAGCAGTCAAATATTTCATTATGAATATTCGTTTACAATCGCAAGTAGTAATTATTTTGTATTTTGCTTTTACGACCAAGTTAAAACGTACCGTAAGCTTGAAACAAAATCAATCCACTATAACAGGGGGTAAAACAAATCTATATATAGTAGGATGTGTCCTTCCGAGAAAACAACTGTGCAATTTTTAATTTCCACTACTTATTGTTTTGATAACTACTTATTTCCGTGTTTTATAGATGCTGCATTTATTAACATTATGCCGCTATTATATTTCAGTATTTGCTTAAAATGTTGGTCAACAATCCTTTTTAAATTTCTCTTTGTATAATAACAACCAAATACACAATCGTTCTCCTAATGGTGTCCATGGACAAATTGTCGACAAGTCAAACACTTTGCGTAAATAAAAGACGTAAATAAATAAATATAGTGAAATGCAAATAGTGGTATTTGAACTGGTAAGACAGTTTACTTTTTAATAATTAACATATTGGATCATATTGGAATATTTTAACAACTAGATCTCTACTTAATCACTTTTAATATGAATTGGGAGCGAACATGCGCATGGTTTTAAAGTTAATTTCACTGTTTAATTATGTCGTACAATACACATACACAGCAACCTTCTGTAGGTCGATAAAATATACATATATGTTGAATTACTTCTTTAGCTCATTTAAAAATATAAAAAAACATTCACAATATATGTGCTAGCAATTATATCGCATTAAATCAAACCATACCCCGCAAGCTATTTAACAAAAATTGTTTCATATGCAATAATTATGTAAAAGCTTTGTTCAACAGTATTCATCCGGATAATGATTTTGAACGACGGAATCTTGATGACCAGCACGTTCATAACACGATCTTTACCCAAACAAAACTATTCTTTTATTTGTTTATTATATTTCCTAGGTAAGATTTATGTAGTTTTCGTTGATGAAATCAATTTTATAAGTGGTATTCTGGCAATAATGTAGAAGCGTTGTTTCATTGTTCTTCCGAAATGAAGAAGACAAATCAATTTAAAATTCATACAATCAATCGCTATAAGTCGTACAAAAAACATTACCAATCACAATAAGTCGTACACATATATCATTTACAATCACAATAAGTCGTACAAAGACATCATAAACAATCACAATTAGTCGTACAAAGACAACATTAACCATCACAATAAGACGTACAAAGACATCGTTAACAATTCCAATAAGTCGTTCAAAAAAGCAGTACCAATCACAACAAGTCGTTCAAAAAAAAGCGTTACCAATCACAATTAGTCGTTCAATAAAGCATTACCAATCACAATAAGTTGTTCAATGATTTCCAGTAGGTCCTACAATATTTTGATAAACCTCGTCTCTGAACATAAAATACATTTGTACAATAACAATGTGCATGTTCGTTGTATACATTTATTAACGAACAAATTGTGTGCATGTCTAAATAGGTAACACGTGTATTATTTAAATCATTGAATATGTTCTATTATCATTATTGTGTTTACAACTAAAGTACATATATCCTAAATTAAACGCTGGAGATATATCCAAGACAAGCACAGTTTGGTTAGTTTAAGTCGGTTTATTGGGCTTCTAATTTCAGATGGACTAACAGAACACGAATGCAGCGGAAATAAAGCACAGACAAGCTTGATATAGCAGTCACAGTGGCACACAACACTGACTCTCATAGATCGAAACATGATAGTTTATTTTATTTTAACATACATGAGGCTTTGAGCTCATGAGTACACACATATTACAACACAATATAATCACAGATTGTCAATGACGTACAGATTTTTTTAAACAGAACCAAGATCAAAATCTTTTCAGAAAGTTGTAATAATACAATAACTTTTTTATACACATTATCGTATTTTGTATGTTTATATTAATAAGATAAATAAATGAAAGAACATGGAGAGAAACTATTGAACATGCAAGTCAGCTCTCATTTTTAAAAGCTTTAAAAACGAAAATAGATAGATTTCGTACACTTTTTCATTGTCAGTCTGTAACAAGTCAATAAACTTGATCATGTTTGTGTTCTTCCTATAATATTTATTTATATATTTATATACTGCTTACGTAAATGATTAAACTTAGGACATGTAAGCAAAAAAATAAAATTCGCCCTCAATAACGTAAAAGTGTTTGCATTTTCTTTTTAAAACGGTATCTTTTCTGGTTTGTGCCATCTCCCTGCTTCCACTTCAAGTCTGCGGGCAGAGCTCTAAAACGAGTATATTGGGAGTTGTTTGGTGAGAATCTGAGAACTGGATATTTGTATTAAATGTCCAAATGGTACAAACGTCAGGAAACAATTAGCATTTCAATAGTGAATCGATAAGGGCACATCATGAGAGGTATAAAATGCTCTGCTGGTAGTGTTCCAGACAATTCGAACGGATGAAACAAATACTTCATAAGCAATGAAGGTTTGATAAAGTGCAATATTCCGAAGGAATAAGGCTAGTGGCTTATAAAGGGTGTATTATTTGTTGTTTGTGATTAACGTTTAAAGGTATAATTAAAACATGTCAGCCCAAGACAATTACTTAATGGCAGATTTGTTAAATAAAATATATCCTCCTATACTGATATGCTTCGGTTTGTGTGGAAACGCGCTTTCAATCGTTGTATTAAAGAGACGAAAGTTAACTTCGATGAGTATTTTACTTATTTTTCTAGCAGTAACAGATTCATTAGTGCTAATGGTTTGCGTTCTTAAAAGATGGATTCACGTTTTGACCAACATAGACATAAGACATCAAAATGTTCATGTATGTAGAATTGACATCTTCTTTACTTACTTCCTGCTGCAGTTATCGCCATGGACACTGGCCTTAATAACAATCGAACGGACTTACAGTGTTGTAAGACCCCACGAAGTCCAACATGTATTCACACGAAGGAGGATATACGTTTTGCTATCAAGTCTTGTTTAAGTTCTTGTGCTTGGTAATTGCCACCTTGCCTATGGGTTTGAGATGTTCAACAACTCGGTAAATGGAACACTATGCAATGTGAAACTCAACTATACGTATTTCATGTTTTCAATTTGGACTTGGATGGACTTTGCAATGGCCTTTGCCATTCCATTCTGCATTTTGTTAATCGGGAATACTATTATTAAATTTCAATTGCAATACAGTGAAAGGTTCAGAGCCAGTGTTGGAAGTAATATTCCAGCTTCTGGTGGCGCTTCGCAAAGGAGGCTGGTTTCGCAATGGACTGCTATATCCATTGTTTTAAGTCTGGTTTTCGTAATTCTCGTTTTGCCGTCAGTTGCTTTTGGTATCGGACAGCGGTACTGGTACCCACAGGAAGAACACAGCGAAGCCAAACTTTCGGAAGCAGTTCTCATTTCGTCGATTGCATTTATGCTTATGTACACGAACAGTGCTATCAATTTCGTTCTTTACATGCTGTTTGGTTCCAAGTTTAGGTCGGATCTCCTAAGAATGTGTCGTAGATCAGCGCGTGCGAGGCAGACATTCAGCTCTCGAGTGTGTTCTCCATCGCAAACTTTGCACTCATTAGTACATTTTCAGAATTCGTCGAGCAGATCTACCGACCAAATGCGAGAAATATTACTAGTACCTATGTAGGATCGATGAATTTGGCCGTTTTAAAAGAAGGATAAATTAAAATATGTTAAAACAAACAACAGGCTGTTGTTTTAATGTATTTATATTGTCGATAGCTTTAGTAATAGATGTGCTCTATCGGCTTTGATTACAACAATAGATAATGTGTTTTATGTCATTCCAATTTAATCAATTTTAAAGTATTATTTTGTTTTCAAAAATATAATATACAATGTCCTTTATATACATTTTTACAAAGCATTTTTTGGGGGTCTAAATAGGGGGACAAAGTAATGGTGTGTGTCTCGGAATGGTATTCTAATACCAATGAATGATGGGTTCGTAGTTGAAATAAGCATGACATACATTTGGACCAACTGTTTTGTAAGTATGAAAGTGTTTCTTCTAGTTGAATTCGTTTCATAAGGACATGTTGAAACATTGTTTCTTTTTTACATTTAAATATGTAAAATCTTGCAAATAAAAGTATAAAGTTTATACAGTACGATATCGTTTTGCTACTGGTTTGACTATTACAGAATGATATTTTAAGTTAATTAAAATCTATATATAATGTTATAAATGACGAGCGACAACTACACTGAAGGCACTTTTGCCATGCTCTTTCGCTAAGAAAATGGAGCTTTTAAGTAAACGTCGCAACGTCCACGAACATAAATGAGATACATATACAAGGATCCGCTGCTGTATGATAACCACAGTGTAAGGTGTTCCTGTATACGTATCGTATACTAGTATTTAATAAAGTTAATTAGCATTGTATATTTATTTGTCCTTTTCATTTAAACTGTTAATTGTGGACCTCAATTAAATGATTCACTTAATCGTTTCGCTTTATTTCCTATCTGAAGAAGCATTTGCATTGTATTTTCATCAATTCTTGTCCCATATCCATCAAACATGAATGTAATCCATGACCAAGCATCACTCAGATCACTATACATGGTAAGAAAGATAATGCACATATAAGACATCCAATCCATTCTCAACAGATTAAAGTCAAGAAAAATACCATTCTTTCATTAACGACTTTGAACATATCATATAAAGGCAACGAATGTTAAGACTAAATTACCAATAAATGTTCTAAAATAACAATCCACACCGAGAATGCCTACGTTATCCGATGAAAAAATCACGGACATCCCCATAATCGCCATCATCTCCGACCACCAGTCAGATTCCATGGCAGCGCAGCTTGCCAATAAAACACAAGTGATTCATCGACTTCAACCAGGTGTGTGTATTATGGTAACGAGTTACAAATGAAATATGTTGTTCTTATGAAAGCCGGACGCAAACATGACATGCTATTGTGGATTTCTGTACACTTTCCCTGCACCAATGGCTTGCTAGGGCCACAAATGCCGGTTTATGTTTTTACTTTTTATATGAAGCCTTTATTTGAAGGTTCTTAGAACCGTGATAAGTCTTATTAGTAAATGTGTTAAAAGGGATTAGGAGTAAAACAAGGACGGGTGGTTCAGATGAAAAAGGACGAGATTATGCATATATAGCAGATTACATTTTACTTTGTGGTTTATTTTCGAGGAGTTGATAACGTATGGAAGATGCTGTACATGCAGATCATTTTCTTACATCTCGTCATGATTGTCGGAGCTGAAAGCATATGGAGCAGGAAATATATTCTTTTCGTGCTCACCGTTCGCTTCTTCCGTATTGAGAACCTCCCTGCAGTATTTCGCTTGCGACATAACACACATTCCACTTGAATTCACACACTCATCTCCAAACGTAGGTTAAGTTGCATTGATTTGATATTTTTAAGGCGTATCAAACACCATCATTGAAGAAATCATTGTCATTCTGCGTATATGAAAACATATGGCTCCATGGCTTGTTTTCACGAAATGATCTGTGATGTTTATATTTCATATTTTGTGTTTTGTTATCTACACCTGTTGAACGGCTGGTAAAATAAGTATATTCTAGTATATTCATCACATACGATAAGTTGATATGAGGCTATTTATTTAAATGTTATCTTGTTCTCTATCCACAATTGTATCATTTAAACTTGTAAGATAATTAAGCAAAACTTAAAATGACAACTAGACAGAATTACGAACATAAAGTGCATTGTTTTTAACTGAATTGGGTAATATCTTATAACACTTCCTCAATATATTATTACTATATACCATCCACACGTGTCTTAATATTTCAGATTCAGGACGAATCATTTTCTTCACTCTAGTTTATGTAGAAAAAACAACAACAAAGGAATTTACAGACTTTAAAATTCTTGTTCTCGGCTCCCGAAACATTTTTTTAATAACAATAAGTGTCTTTCAGATTGCTAGCATATTGTCTGCCTCAATGCAGCTCTGTAGTTATTCTGAATACGCCAAATGTGCCCCTGAGAATTGATCACAAAATTAATTTTCCAAATGATAGCATATGCTCGAACAATTATTCTTAACCATGTGATCTACGATCCTGCCATTGGCATACGGGAATGTGGTTTTGATAACAATTATTTGCATTTATCTGCATGTGATTGTAAATTCATTCGCTATCTCTTTCAAACTCACGTTATTTTACATGTTTGTTCGAATTAAAAATAGACATATATATGTGTGTAATATTTTTTTAAACTAGTATAATTAGACGTTTATACTTATTATATATTATTATTTAATATGGGTGCTTTCCGCATTTATAGATGTCGCCATTAGAAGCCTCGTATATTGCAAGTTGTGGAACTGCTGAAAGTAATTATATGACTTTTAAGCGAAAGTTAAGACAGTTGTTTGTTTAATCGTTAAACTAAATCTCTGAATGTTACTGTTTGGTTTTAAAAGGAAATAAATTGTACCTGCATACAGTCAATTATGTGAATAAAACAAAGTGAAATCAGATGGACCATTAAGAGAGAATCCTTATTATAGCACGAAGTCATTCATTTATGGCAAATGACACATTGTAATTCAGTCGGAAAAATTCAAAACCATCAGATTCAGCACGCACAAAAAACACGCAACACACCATATAAAAATAAAGCAAGGACCTTTATCAAACTAAGAAAGAATACACGGTTGGTTCTGTGATGAAGAAAGTTTATCAGTTATAGTTTTAGGAAATAAAAACAGGGCGAGCTTCAGTGGGACCTATTTTTGTTTTCGTGCCGAACTCGATATACTTTTTCATTCCCGGCAACAACCTTTTATTCTATGAATCCAGTGCGTACTAAAGTGCATTTAAAAACACTTAAGTTAAAATAGTTTACACTAATATGTTTAAGAACGAATTGCTGGACTAAGTTCAATCGCATTTATGCGTTGGAAAACAAAGTCATCTTATTCCTCCTATGATTTCTAGTCATTGTTTTTTGTTAACGATACTAAATAGCGCTGGAAACACATTAGTTTATTGTATCCGTCGTTATGTAAAATCACATACTGCAGTATCGACGTTTATAAAATGTAAGTCAATAAGTTAGCGACAACAACAACAACATGTATTTATGTACATGCTGTAAAGCATACAATTGCTTTTTAGCCAAATGCAAAATACACAAGTGTAAAGACATGGATTATGAGAATTATGAAAGATAGGTATTGGAAGAAGTTACCAAAGACTGTACAGATTAATAACATAAGATGTGTAACTTTAACATTGATAATGACTTTTGATAAAAAATAATGAGACAACGAATTCACTATACTACATAAGTAATATGACTTTCACATTGGTATTGATTATTACTCATCAAATTCTGAGACAACAAATAGTAAAGATAAATTAATTAATTTGTTTCAAAATTGCTTCGTAAACAATTCGCATTATATATATGTTTTTAAAGATTTATGATGTCTTTTTGATTTTGTGTTTGCATTAACATATCAAACTTATTTAACGTTGGCCATCTTTGATAATATGACTTTACATATATTGTTTTAATATCTGAGTATATTGGACATATCAATAAGAAATAGTATTAACTTTCTACATCATTAAGATTACACAATTTACATTTCCTGTAATCCCGAGCAATATTGTGGTATCGACCTCGTTCTATTTCTAATCTATGTGATCATAGACGGAATTGTGTTAGTGCTATTTTAAATTGTTTCCTGGTGATGATATACAGATAGTGTTCTGTATTAAACGTATTCTTGATGCGGCAATAGGTATTTAGTACTGATGAGTTATTGATCTGACTGTACCAGTGTTGTTTATAATTATCAAATAATCGTTGTTTGATTAGATTGTAAGTGTATGTTTGTTCAGATGTTTCTGTCAGGGTTTCTTGTTCAGTCCACATATAAGTTAAACCTGGCTGCTTGAGTAATGATTTGATTTGATAAGCCCAATTTCTTTGTTGTATGTTATGTTTTGTTCTGCGTAATTGAGCGGTAATGCAAATGCTATTTTATGAGACTATCATGTCTGCATGATATTATTTTAAAGCAATATTTAAATATGTGTAATTTACGCTAATTCGTCATACAGTGCTAATATATTTGTTGATTTGTTGACACAAATAGTTTTGCTTAACTATTTTCTATGCATAATCACGAATTATGTTCCTGATTCTTGTCACCAGATTTCAGCAAAGATTTTCATTTTTAGCATTAGATGCATCTGGGTACAGTATATTGAGTTTTGGATCCATATTGAAAGGTTCGTTGTGTACTGCGTCATGAACAGTGAAATGTTCTTATTTTAATATCTTTTCGCAGGATATTGTAAGTCGTTATTGCGTTACTGAAGTAATGAAACGCAATTAATCTAATCTAAAAGCGGTTCTATTTTCAGTGTTGTAATTGATCCCTTCTCAGCTGAGTTCTGAAAATCTTCACAGTGTATTTTTAATACGAAATAGACCTTATGGACCCTATCAAACTGAGTCAATATATTGATAGTGCTTATGCGCTCTCAATTGCATCTAATAACTAGTTAACCTTTAGCCGTCTGTTTCAATACAATATTAGGTACGGGTTTAATTGGGTTGGTTGAAGTAATGGACCCTTATTAATCTGCTTCGAGAGTGAACTCATATAGAATGTTGATTCGCTTTGTATTGCATTATAGACGTAATGAACCCGATTTTATCTGCGCCAATAATATTTTCACGGGTTCTTATACGGGGTGGATAACTAATTTAGCTCTGTACACCTGCGTTTAAAACGTGTTTATGCTATTAATTTCGAGTTTCATATTTGATGGATCCCTATAAACAATCGCATATGCTTAAATGGTTTTAGTTGCATTATAGAATTAATGGGTCAGAATACACGATATTCATCCCAGAAACCTTCAAGTGGAGCTATACAGTTAAATTCTGGTTTGATAAGTTCACAATTGTATCCATGCTAAACACGCAGAAATGAATACAATGTGCATACGAAAGAAAGACATCGGCAAACAATTAATAACAGACTGTTTATACAATGGCGGTATATCGCATCCTATTTAAATTTAACTAAAGCCACCAGCGGGAGCAAGTACGAATGGCATCCTTTAATCCCGCTAAGCAACGCTTAAAAAAAAGAAAAGAACATCTGGGCCGAGTTCAGCATCCTGATCAAGTCAGTAGGCAAGCAAACCGCTCTACGATGTCTTGTTAAAAGCAAAAACATCCCGGCTTATGTGTTAAATTGGTCAGAAATGATCTCTTCATCAGTGATCGTCCTTAAAGACCAGACAAGCAGGAGCCCACCTTATCTCAATCGCTTAATGTCGCCGCTTAAAACATCTAAGGACGTTGACCTCGTATAATATTTCAACGGTTATGATGACGTTGTGTGTTTACGTGAAACAGAGATATAGATTGACAATAACAACGCAAACCACATGCCTTTGCATCAGGAAATATTAATATTTCGTTGATCTTAGCCTTTGAGGTACAATTCAGTTGTTTGCTGTCCCTCACACGAAAACGTCCTTTCTGAGTGTAATTTACGTTATCAGCTTCTGGACTCTGAAAGTTTTAACATTCGTATATCAGAGGGGTAATCACGTGAAAAAACAAGATGGCGACGTCCATGCCGAGACAGGTATTTATAGCCGTTGTATACCCTTTATTTCTTTTATACATTTTAAAATGCCGCTCTCTTTCCAGCCATACCAGAAAGAAAGTCATAAGCGTGTATTTCTCATTTATACTCGCTCTATATCTCGACTTTGCTCGCTGCAAATGTCTTAGCTGGGTGACCTAATTACAGCTACACTAAATAAATTCGTAGAGAGTAAAATCGAGATATAAAGCGAATTTTAACACGAAATAAACGTTAATCACTTTCTTCCTGATATGGATGGAAAGTGAACGGCATTTAAACAATTAATACAACTAAGAAAGGGTATAAAACGTCGTCAATACCTGTCTCGGCATTGACGCCGCCATCTTGTTTGTCACGTGATTACCCATTGTGTATATAACCAATGCATTTGCAATATTTCTTTAAATGAATTTCATTAAATACACAGAAACAAATGATACTTGTACATTTAAAAACAAAACGACACAATCAAATATTGATATTATTATTTTAATCATTATTATAATCATAGTTAATTATCCCCACGCTTTTTGAAAAGCGTGGGGATATTGTGGTTATTTCTACCGTCCGTCCGTCCGTCCTGGCCACTATCTCCTCCTACACTATAAGCACTAGAACCTTGAAACTTACACACATGGTTGCTATGTTCGACCCTGCACTATTTGGAATTTTGATCTGACCCCTGGGTCAAAAGTTATGGGGGTTGGGGTGGGGCCG
>VMBQ01008462.1:22890-39545 GCA_007657795.1 Dreissena rostriformis
ATTAAATCATAAATGCACACACCGCACATGTACATCGATCTTATCGAATGAAATAAACATGGGTGGCGTGTTCTGAGAAAACTGGGCAAAATGCTTGTGCGTAAATTGTCATCCCAGATTAGCCTGTGCAGTCCGCACAGGCTAATCAGGGACGACAATTTCCGCTTTTATGTAATTTTTCGTTTAAATGATGTATCTTCTTAGGGAAAATCCAGTTTAGGCGGAAATTGTCGTCCCGGATTAGCCTGCGCGGACTGCACAGGCTAATCTGGGATGACACTTTACGCACAAGCATTTTGCCCAGTTTTCTCAGAACACGCCACAATTGATTGTCAATTTTGTAGGATATAAATATTACTCATGGCGATGTCAAATATTTTAATTTTTTTAGGAAGTAGAAACAAGCACAATATTATTAGAAGAGTTGAAGAGACATTTACGTTTTTCATATAAATACCTTCATTTAACAGACAACTTTAAATAATAAAATACTCCCATATCCATCAACATATTAAATACCAAACATGTATTTAAACATTCACAAACGTTTATTGACACCCAGTTTATGAATATTTGATGACGTGATACAAACTATCAGTTGTGTAGATTGGGAAAAAATTGTTAATGATGATGTCAAGTTTGTTAATACATTATGATTAAGCAGTAAGCTTTAAATCCGGCCGATTTGATATTGGTATATTTTCCCATTTTTGGTATGTGTTGCAAAAAAGTGATTATGAGTCAAAATGTGATGGTATTTATGTCAGATGTGCAAAAATTTTGGTCAAAATCGGTAAAGAAATGCCCAAATTCAGTACAAGGATAGGGCTTTTCAATTTCTGTCCATGGACAGAAATGATCTAAATTTAAACAAGCGCGGGTCACATGTAAAACCACGTGATCATTGCTACATTTTTTACAACGTCATTTGCCATGGAGAAACCGTGTAATTAAGTAGTTCTTCTTTGTTTTGAAAAGCGCAGAAGTGGAAATCACGCATTCTATATATAGATGGTGACGTGACTACATTATTGTCAGTAAGACCGGTGTGTACACAATGGAAATCACGAGAAATTGGCGCACACGTGACCCAAAGTATGCATACGTCACAGGTTAATAATAATCTTGAGGATTCCGTTATGTACATGATTAGGCTTCGTATTTTCGATGCTTTTGGCATTCTTTGGAACAATTTTTGCGAAAAAAATCAGTATGGAAAAGTTAAGCTTTATAATGTATCTGACGAATACTGATAAATTATGGTCAGTTGAGAAAACCAAATTGTTTTGAGAAATATCAACTCGGCCGGCTTTAATTCTGTCCCAACAAACACCTTCTTCATCTAGGACAAGAGAATTATCAGGTCGCCTCGGTGTCCGCCTAGCGACCGGGAGGTCACAGGTTCGATCCCCATTGTGGGAGCGTTCTTTAGATCTCCCCATAANGAATATTTGATGACGTGATACAAACTATCAGTTGTGTAGATTGGGAAAAATGGTTAATGATGATGTAAAGTATTTTAATATGTTTATACATTCAGATTAAGCAGTAAAAGTCCCAACAAACACCTTCTTCATCTAGGTCAAGAGAATTATCAGGTCGCCTCGGTGTCCGCCTAGCGACCGGGAGGTCACAGGTTCGATCCCCATTGTGGGAGCGTTCTTTAGATCTCCCCATAGACACCAAGTATTGATTCTAGTCCCAGGAAACGGACTCGAGGGCGTTTCAAATACGTTTTATAAGTATCTATATTTGCACTCGAGCTAAAATAAATAGGTTTAAACTAAAACATTACTAATCTAAAACTACCAGTACAAAGGAGTTTATGAATATGATCGTTGTTTCATACTAGCCAAACATAAATTCTTAAAAGGCTCCATTTTTTATGTAGTGGAGCCAGTAATGCCAGTTTCTTTGTGCACTACGAGTGTGATGTTCGTCTTTTTGCTTTGATGGAAAGGTTCATTGAGCTGTTTGTAGGGCTGATGCGCTAGGCGCTTCTGATTCAAGAAACGAACTTGATGTAAAGTGTTGTTCTTACCTTGGTTGATGTTGAAACGACCCTGTTTGTAAGATATTGTATGAAAATATAGAAAACGGGTAACTCAAAAACGGGCATTCATGTACTTGTCGAAAGCAATCCTTACACAATAGTGTCAAAAAAGGACAAGTTTGCCTGACGGAAATTGTATTTGTACAATGCCATTTAACTCAAAGAGAACATTTTTCTTTCTTCTTCCTACACTCATTTTTCTGTATATTGGTAGAAATATGCGTGTGTATGTCATATGCTTAATGCTAGCGCTATATAATATACACAACAATTTACATGTGGACTTACTTTTACTTCGCCGCAAAAACAGATGAAGCGTATATTATCGTTGAATGGCTCGGCTGGTGTTCTCCAACAATTAGTTGGTAATTCTAGTGAAACATTGTAGAACTTGTCCATATCCNTATTAAAAAAAAAAAAAACATACTTGGAAATAAATCAAGAACGTGCTAAATATTCCAAATAAAAGATCACTATGTCCATTAATGTTACAACAAGTTACATTTAAGTTAACTAACATATTTGAGAAAATTCAAATGTTTTAAGAGTCGCATGCACATTTTTGATGGGCACTTCGTTTACCGATCATCTCAATGACAATGACGCTTGAATTCCCGATTACTGGACACTTTATTCCAGATATAACACACTCTTTTGAGTAAATCATAAATGCAGAATTCGCTGTGGAATAATGTTATAGTAAGCAGACAATACATTAAAATGTATGTACTTACGTAAATTAAAAACGAATTACCGAAACATTTGGAATATGATTATGATTTTGTATAAATGTGAAAGATAAGATTGTATTGTTTTGGTTTTTTAATTTTGTATTTATCTTCAAAACAAGATGTGACAATCATGAAGACACACGTGTACCGCATTCTTAACTCTCAATCACTTTTCTCATCAGTGTTATATACTTGTTAGTCTACTTTATTAACTAATGCACAGTGTTTATGCAAGTAGCGACAGTTTTGTATTTGTATCTTTCTCACCAAGTCTAATTTTACTTGAAGAAGAAAAAGAACATGAGACAAAAAATAAGTGTTCGTTATGAACACATATTCTGTAGCAGTATTATCTTCATATTTTTTTCTGNCAATTAATTCAATTGGATCAAAAGCTTTCTAGGGAGTCGTACTCAAAAAGTATTTGTTGGTGCATCACTGTCTCAAACTTAAGAGCTAAATGCTGTTGTCCAAGAGGCATCTGTTCTTGACCCATTATTTTGTCTTGTGTGTAAACGACATAGTCAAGAACCTTCAACATACTACCCGCCTTTTTGCCGATGACACGTCCCTTTCATGCACTTCCTCAAATATGTCTGACTTTGAAATTGTTCTAAACCATGACCATCAAGTTATACATAACTGCGCAAAACAATGGCTCGTAGATTTTAATCCACATAACACCGTGGCTTTGTAATTTTTTATCACAACATGATGTTCCCCAACAACATCTTTTATTCAATAATGAACCGGTCGATTTTGTAGAAAACCACACACACTTACACTCAGCTCAAACGGTAAATTACGCGATCATATCATCAACATAGTAAAATCGTCAATTAAACATTCTTAGAATAATGCGAACAGTTAAAAACATGGTCTCTAGGAAAACATGAAATCAAATTTATATTTCCCAACTACGACCATTACTTGAGTATGCATGTGTTGGTTTGGATGGCTGTGCGCTTTACGAAAAAGTAATGTTAAACAAAATACAAAATGAAGCTGAAAGAATAGTCACTGGTCTCTTTAAATTAGTTCTGCTTCCAATTATTTCTATTAAGACATTCACTGCGCAATTTAGCCGAGCGTATGAAGTATCTCAAATTAATACATATGTACAAAATACAGCATGGCTTATGTCCAGATTACTTACGACATTTAGAACAAGTAACTGTTCTTCAACAATCTGGTTGAAACCTGAAAGACGTAAATGATTATTTGTATTAAAAACCGTTTTCCATCATCATTGTACGCGTTCTTTGTTAGCGCACACAAAAATGATCCAACTGACCATACTAAATGATTAATATATCAAGATAGGTATCGTTCGACCTTCTTTCAATACAGTTAGTTCTATTTTAAATCCCTACGACTGTTTACTTAACACATGGAGTGGATACAAAGCGCGTTTGTTTCAGTTTGTTATATCGTTTATTTATCAAGGTCTCACGTATGTGTAAGATAGTCCAAACCAATGTCTGTGAGCCAAACATACTATAGTTTTACATGTGTCACATGTCAACTTTTAAATGGTGTCTAGTTTATGCTTCGTTTCAATGAATTTCGTGTAAATACATACATTTCATGTGTATAAATGTATAAATATATATTGTTATAATTATTTTATTAAATGGGATATATACTACTGTGATATTGCGATATTGAATGGTAGACATAATATTCCAATTGCAAACAGCGATGTTAAACGCTGCTGACATTGCTTTTATTCTTGTTTAACCTATATATGGACTGATAAGTAAACCGACAAACTTGACAAGTAATGGTCAATTAAATGCAGAAAACATAAAAAATAACCGCGACTTGTTTTGTCGAGATCTAAACTGCTAAGATGTAAATAGTTTGCTTTCACTTGATACCGTCTCACCGAATACATTTACATAAGTTTATAGTCACATCTGACGTGCAATACAATAAAACACGTCTTAAGATAAACAATTCCTGACGCAACGGTTTGTCCGGTTAGCTCAGTGGTTAGTACATAAAGGGTAAGGTCAAGTGTTGCATGTTAAGGCTCTCGGAATATATTGGACAATTATTTTTACCAATCAATTAGTTTATCTTTCCTCCTACGTCACGCATTGCTGTTTTGAGAACGTATTTGGAATTCACGCACCAATATACACGGGCATTTTTCAGTTAGTTTAAGCTCAAGGGTTGGTCTCCATTATCTTGCAATTATCACAAAAAGCAGATAAAAACCATTACACTAATTTGATATTAAATCATAAATCAGCGAAGTGTTTTGAATTTCCACTAGTGATAAAAGAATATTTACTGACCAGAAAAAAAGCGATTTATAGGGCGAGTTAATTATCTGCTAAACTGCTTAATTTGTACATAAATATGTCAGAAAAATAGGAAAAACAGATTGAGGGATGTGTGAGAATCCTTTATTGTTGTTAATTTACTTGAACTTTGATTTTGGATGCTGAATACCGCGGCAATAGGAAATATGCGAAGGAAGAACAGAATATCAACATTTCGTATTACAGTTCTCAAAGTTATAAAACCTTAATACAATATTTACTGAAATGACAGCCTGTGTCAGATGCTATATATATCATATACTATAGATGGTATATTTGCCCGCAGGTATCGTGGAGCTGTTTCGGAGGCACGACTTTATAGTTAATCGTTCATTATCCAACTGTGGCTGCTATCGTCGTCAAAATTACGATCATCATAACACGCTTCGGGAACACGACTCAGTCGGCACTCGTGATTTGAATGTGCTACTAGAAGATTACTTACATGATACATCGTTTAAAACGCATTAGCTACAAAACAACGATTATAAATATCCCGGAAGTGTGACCCCCATATTAAGAGTAAGCGGGGATATTCCCTCCTAATGCTTCTTACAATGTTTATCTTAATCCTCCGTACAAATCAATTTGCACCGACTGTACAACGAGCTATCTTGTATAGAGCGGAGCTACCTGACACAATGCAAATGTTCACCATGTAGGGATACTCTATGTACACATTCATTAAAGTCGGATGATAAGTTCCTATGTATGTACGTGTGTGCGTGCATTGTAACTTTGTCATTCATTGTGCATTTTTTAAATTACCACAAATGTTCAACATCATAAAATTACGTGTCGCGCATAACACCTCTCTCCTCACATCAAAGTAATACTTTGAGATCAAATGTCAAATGTGACCATACAACAGCGTGTACGTACTATCTCCTTGCCAATTATCATGTAAATGTAAATAACTAAACAACCAATAACCATCATATGGAGAGGGGGTGTCGTGCGTACGGATCCAATTCAATTTTAACATATCTTACCACTGACGTCCCCTATGAGCTGACAAGTTAACCAAATCTGTTCACCATGAGAAGAGGGTGTGTCACCCCTTGGGCAACTGTCAATGTCATTCTAAAGGCCTAAGGTCAAACATATGCATGACACATCTTGTTAAATAATTACAAGCCATATTGGAAAATGCTCGAAATGTTACCGACATGCATGTAGCTAGGTAATTAACCGTAAATAACCGTGTTTGATTTTAACAGTGTTTTTTTTTACAAAATTGAAAATCGTCATAATATCGGCGGGCGGGTGGGCNGCGGTCGGACAATCTGGCTAGAAGGCGGTTGCTTAAACTTATCTACTGCAAGCTTGAATGAAGACCTTTCTTGGGTATGTATTTGGGGCTATTCTTGTACAGGTAACTTAAACAGAACATTGGTTCCCGCTCAAAAGCTTGTGTTTGGATGGAGGTATTTAATTGAAATATGCGTTTAGGTAGTTTATATGCATATCAAACTTGGTATTGATGTTGGCATCAATTCGGTCAAAGTCATTGTTACTAACAAAATACTTGTAGATTTAAACGGTTTCATGCATTTAAATCAGTACTCATGGTTTATTTACATGACAACAATCTTAATTGAAAATAACTCCTTCAATGAATGCACGTTGCTTACACCGCTGTTTAAGGCTGTTATAACTGCTTAAATTACCCATGATTAACTTATTGTATATAATGATTATTAGAAAGTTCGGAAGATTAACAAATAAAAGTATAAGTGCATTCTTCTTCATGTAATATATTTGTGATGACAAGTGTCGGATAATATGCCGGATCAAACTCAATTCAAAGACCAGAACGGAAAGAAAAAAAGTGGACATGAATAATAATGAACGATGGAATAAGCTTAACATTTCTTAACTAGCTATTTCAACGGCATTCTTAAATGCCTAGAATGATTATGAGGTTAACAGGAATGAAAGGTTCCATTCTCAGAGGAGATAAATACTGTCCTATTCAATATATTCAACTCTGCCATTCACGTGTCACGACCACCATCCTACAGGCAGCTCCCCAAAACAATTTCAAACAATATCGGAACGGTTATCAAGAAATCAGACTTTTGTCCTTGCGGGAGTTGACATAATTTTAGCGTTTCTATGTCTCAATTCAGACACATATTTGATTACCGTTTAAGTTTTAGTTTATCGGTGTCGTCGTTTATTTTGCATGTTTGTCTGTTTAGTTCATAGGTTTCGTCGTTTATTTTGCATGTTTGTCTGTTTAAACGATCATACGTCCTTAAATCTTTTCACATTGTTCCAGAATATATGTGGTAATTCAACATTATAAATTGATTATAAATGTCCAAATTTCATAGACGTCTTTGCTCTGCCTGACGTTATTTTTCAATTTAATTTGTAGTTATTTTACCATGGCCAGTTACATTATTTAGATCAAATGTTAAAATTGTTTTGTTTTATACCAGTATTTAATGGAAACATCACAATGTCATCGGGAATAATAAGATGAAGCCATTGTAACTGAAACGACAGCTCATGGGTACAATACATGTTCTATCTACTTCGTGTGAAATATCGTGCTACCATTAATATTATTTAGATTTAATGGCTTCGCTGAGGAAGCGTTACTAGGTCTTGCTGTTCGAAATTGAAGAATATGAATTTAAAATATGTCCGTTAAAGCATTGCACAAATTATGGACATGTACTTTATCTAGAATTAGGTAAATAATCTGTGGAAATCCTTTGTATTGTATTTGAAATATTTATTTCTAAGATCATGTTATGATAAACACAATATTTGCATATATACACGGTACAATATAATAACACTTTATAACATCCACAGAACTGCATTATATAAGACAGTAGCATAATACAAACAAAATAACACAAAAGTATATACATTACCCCGTAAACATCACTACAGCATCCGTCGTTGTCCCCGACAGTATCATGTGATAGAAATATTTATTAAAAAGAGGATAAATAGTTTGACATTTCATATACATGTAAAGCTAGTTGTCCATAGAATTAGTATCGTAATAGAAAGGACAGGAAAATAAGTGTGCACATTAATTGTAACATGTTAATAAGAAGTCAAACACAAATCTAAGGTGTACGTTTTTCAATCAAATCTTCTGATGAATTAATTACAAAAAAAAAACGTAGTAAGGGCCAATTAAACATTATTTTAGTAATTATATGAATGGAATTTAGTGTGTTTCAAGTAACTCGTCCAACTTTAAGTTTGTGTCGATATTCATTTCCTTTTTCTGTTTACATAATAATGATAATAACAACAATATTAATAATAACAATAATACCGATAATACTACTCCTAATAATAATAATTAATAAGTATGATTATAATAATGATAATACTAATAATATGAACGTTTGATGTTATTTTTTTATTATGTAAAAGTATAAATTTCCATCCGGGTGCTTAGTGTAAATTATGTAAAGAAATATTTCAAATGCAGTGGATTATATGCAAATGTTTAAACTTTCAGTTTACAGAAGCTGATAGCGCTAATTACATACAGAAAGTACGTTTACTTGTAAGGGACAGCTAATAACTGAATTTCACCTCAAAGACTAAGATCTACAAAATATTAATATTTCCTGATGGGAAGGAATGTCCTTTGCGTTGTTATTGTCAATCGGTATTTCTGTTTCACGTAATCACACACGGTCATCATAACCGTTTAGATATGATACAAAATCAACGTCCCTTGATGTTTTAAGCTGCGACATTTAGCAATTAAGATGGGCTCCTTCTTGTCTGGTCGTTACGGACGATCATTGATGAAGAGATCATCTCTGACCAATTTAACACATTAGCCGGGATGTTTTTACATTTCACATGACATCATAGAGCGATTTCCTTGCGTACTGACTTGATCAGGACGCTGAACTCGGACCCTGATGTTTTTTTTTTAAAGGCGTTTCTTAGCGGGATCACACGACGCCATTCGTACTTGCTCCCGCTGGTGGCTTTTAAGTAAGTGAAAATTGGATAGGATGCGATATACCGATAGTGTACATACAGTCTGTTATTAGTTGTTTGCCGATGTCTTTCTTTCGTATGGACTTTGTTTTTATTTCTGCTTGTTTAGCATGGGTACACTTTTGAACTTATCAAACCAGAATTTAACCGTATAGCTTCTTGTGAAGGTTTCTGGGATGAATCACGTATTAGAACCAATTAATTCTATAATGCAAATTAAACTATTTAAGCACATGCGATTGTTCATAGGGGTCAATCAATTATGTAACTCAAATTTAATATGATAAACACGATTTAAACGCAGTTTTACAGGGGTTAATTACTTCTCCAAATAATTCCAACCCGTATAAGAACTGCGAAAATGTTATTAGTGCAGATTAAATCGGGTTCATCGCGTTTATAATGCGATAAGAAGCGAATCAATACTGTATATGAGTTCATTCTCTAAGCAGATTAATAAGGGTCCATTACTTCTACCAAAAATTAAATAAAAATAAACCCGTATCTAAGCTTGTATTGACACAGACGAATAAAAAAGTTCATTAGTTATAAGTTGCAATTAAGATCGTATACGCACTCTATATTCGTTTAAAAAACTCTAACGCCACTGTGATTTCAAGACTCAGCTGCGAAGTGATCAATTACGACACTGAAAATAAACCGCTTTTAAGTCAGATTAAAAGCTGCTTATTAATTCTGTAACGCAAAAATGACTAACAATATCCTGCAAACTGTTCTTGACGCAGAGTTATAGGGCTTCATAACATCCATAACCCACTAGAAATGAGCCTTTATAACCGTTTAAATGTTCAGGACGTAGTACAGAACGAACCCTATCAATATGGATCCAAAATCCTATAAACTGTACTCAGATGCATCCAATGCTAGTTAACTGACTTACATATTTATAAAAGTCGATACTGCAGTATGTTATTTTAAATTAGGACAAATACAATAAACTAATGTGTTTTTAGCGCTATTTAGTATCGTTTAACAAAACAATGACTATAAATCATATGAAGAAAACGATAACTTTGTTTTTTCAACGAATACATGTGAGTTAAGTCCAGAAACTCTTTTAACTTAAGTGTTTTGTTTCAATGCAATTTAGTACGCATTGGATTCATAGAATACAAGGTTGTTGCCGGGAATGAGAAAGTATATCAGATTTGGCACGAACACAAAAATAGGTCTCGCTGAAGCTCTCCCTGATTTCATTTCGTAAGCCCCAACTGATCAACTTTCTTCATACGGCACCAACCGTGAATTCTCTCTAAGTTTGATAAATATCCTTGCTTTATTCATTTGTGGTGTGTTGCGTGTTTTGTGTGCGTGCTGAATCTGATGATTTTGTATGTTTTACGACTAAATTACAATGTGTCATTTGCCATTATAATTTGCCTATAAAAAAGATTCTCTCTTAGTGGTCAATCTGTTTTCACTTATTTTTATTAACATTTTTTTCTGAATAAAGGTACAATGAATTTTCTTTAAAAAACGGAAAGCAACTATAAACTATATGATGCTTCTCATGGCGACAGCGATAATAGCAGAAAGAACACATATTTATACACTTTGTATATATTATCAGTAAACAAGTATACTTATATTAGTTAAAATAATTGTACACACACATATATTTGCGTTATTAAAACGAAAAAACATGTATCGGAACATATTGTTCCAAAACGACAAATACATAACTGGACTGTTGCAACAATGTGTGACCAACACGTATGTCCCAAATATGACATAAACAATTATTGTGTTTAAGAACAATATTAAATATGGCTATATGATTCAAAGAAATGTAGGACGTGTAATTGTTTCAAACATTTCATAACGGATTCTTGCTTAACATAGTTTCATCACATTCTAACATACTCATGCATGATGAATATGGGAAAAGAATTGTTGAGCATACCATAAAAGTGTTTTTTCGGATAGGGAATAAAGCCAAACGATTAAGCGAATCATTTTTATTAAGCTCCACTTTGAACACGGCCGAATGCGTTGATCCTACAATGGCACTAGTAATATTTCTCGCATGTGGTCGGTAGATCTGCTCGACAAATTCTGTAAATGTACTAATGAGTGCCATGTTTGGGATGAAGATTACACTCGAGCGCAAAATGTATGCCTCGCACGCGCTGATCTACGACACATTCTTATGAGATCGGACCTAAACCTGGAACCAAACAGCATGTAAAGAACGAAATTTATAGCACTGTTCGTATACATAAGCATAAACGCAATCGACGAAATGAGAAGTGATTCCGAATATGTGTCTTCGCTGTGCTCTTCCGGTGGGTACCAATACGGCTGTCCGATACCAAAAGCAACTGACGGCAAAACAAGAAATACGAAAACCAGACTTAAAACAATGGACATAGCAGTCCATTGCGAAACCGTCCTCCTTCGCGATGCGCTACCAGAAGCTGGAATATTACTTCCAACACTGGCTCTGAACCTTTCACTGTATCGCAATTGAATTATAATGATTGTATTCCCGATTAGGAAAATACAGAAAGGAATCGCAAACGCCATTGCAAAGTCCATCCAAGACCAAATTGAAAACATGAAATACGTATAGTTGAGTTTCACATTGCATAGTGTTCCATTTACCGAGTTGTTGAACATCTCAAACCCATAGGCAAGGTGGCAATTACCAAGCACAAGAACTTAAACAAGACTTGATAGCAAAACGTATATCCTCCTTCGTGTGAATACATGTTGGACTTCGTGGGGTCTTACAACACTGTAAGTCCGTTCGATTGTTATTAAGGCCAGTGTCCATGGCGATAACTGCAGCAGGAAGTAAGTAAAGAAGATGTCAATTCTACATACATGAACATTTTGATGTCTTATGTCTATGTTGGTCCAAACGTGAATCCATCTTTTAAGAACGCAAACCATTAGCACTAATGAATCTGTTACTGCTAGAAAAATAAGTAAAATACTCATCGAAGTTAACTTTCGTCTCTTTAGTACAACGACTGAAAGCGCGTGTCCACACAAACCGAAGCATATCTGTTGAGGAGGATATATTTTATTCAAAAAATTTGCCTTTAAGTAATTGTCTTGGGCTGACATGTTTTTAATTAAACCACACCTTTTAACGTTTTTCACAAACAACACATAATACACTGTATATAAGCAACCAGCTTTATTCCTTGGGCATATTGCCATTAATCAAACCGTCATTGCATATGAACTATTGCTTCTATCCGTTCGAATAAGATTGCATGGAACACAACCAGCAGATATTTTTATACCTCACATGAAGTGCCCTTATCGATTCACAATTTAAATGTTTATTGTTCCTGATGCGTATATCATTAAGACTTAAAATGCAAATATCTAGTTGTCAGATTCTCACCAAACAACTCCCAATATATTTTTTCAGCACTATGAGAGTCAGTGTTATGTTCCACTGTGACTGCTATCAAGTTTGTTTTCGCTTTATTTCCGCTGCATTTGTGTTCTGTTAGTCCATCTGAAATAAGAAACACAATAAACCGGCTAAACTGACCAAACTGTGATGTCTTGCATATATATATCTATCATTTATTTGAGAATATAGGTACTTTTGTTGTATTGATAATATAACATATTTAAAGATTAAAATAATACATTTGTTAGATATTTAGACATGCATACAATTGGTCCGTTTAATAATGTATACAACGCGCATGCACATTGTTTTTGTACAAATGTATTTTATGCTCGATGTCCAGAGACGATGTTTATTAAAATATTGCACGACCTACTAGATCATTGAACGATTTATTGTGATTGATAATGTTTTTTGTACGACTTATAATTGTGATTGATAATGCTTTTTTGTACGACTTATTGTGATTGGTAATGCTTTTTTGTACGACTTATAATTGTGATTGGTAATGCTTTTTTGTACGACTTATAATTGTGATTGGTAATGCTTTTTTGTACGACTTATAATTGTGATTGGTAATGCTTTTTTGTACGACTTATAATTGTGATTGGTAATGCTTTTTTGTACGACTTATAATTGTGATTGGTAATGCTTTTTTGTACGACTTATAATTGTGATTGGTAATGCTTTTTTGTACGACTTATAATTGTGATTGGTAATGCTTTTTTGTACGACTTATAATTGTGATTGGTAATGCTTTTTTGTACGACTTATAATTGTGATTGGTAATGCTTTTTTGTACGACTTATAATTGTGATTGGTAATGCTTTTTTGTACGACTTATAATTGTGATTGGTAATGCTTTTTTGTACGACTTATAATTGTGATTGGTAATGCTTTTTTGTACGACTTATAATTGTGATTGGTAATGCTTTTTTGTACGACTTATTGTGATTGGTAATGCTTTTGTCCCCAACACATTTTATTTTAATATTGCAAACAAATACATATACAATTTGATCAATAACACAATAATGTAATGCAATCAGAGATGAAAACAAAGAAATATGCAACACTTGTAAAGTTAGTTAAGTTCCCTTACCTTTTATACACAGATGTCATATGGTTTTGCTATGCAACTGTTTGTTTTTAATATTCTACAAAAGCATATGCGTATACAGTTACCTGTATATAATATACTCTTAAGGGTGAAAATATATATTTTATTAATATAATAGAGTTACAAGCAAGAGTATCTCTTTGGTGGAGATAGCATAACATACACGTACAAGAAAAGAGATGCTTTATGTCAACAGACCTTTAAAATTTACTTAAATTACACGACTTATTGTGATTGGTAATAGTTTTATGTACATCTTATTGCAATTGATTTTAACAATTTTAAATTAATAATTTTAATTTTACAACATATATTTTTCTAAGTATTGCCTTAGCGCTCCAGTGTTCATGTTTGCTTATCATATATGAGCCGCTTCATGCGAATATGTCGCACATTCTGGAAAGGAGTTACACTGTCCGCTAATGAGATCGCAATACCTTGCGTCAGTTTATAGCGGACAGGATATGTCCTGAGCAGACTGCAAGGATACGCAGGCGTGTCGGTAGGTACGCTGGCAGCATATAGCATAAGACCCATTTCCGCATGACGCGACTCGTATTACATTGTCTTCTTCATTTCGGAAAACAATGAAAGAGCGAATCTAAATTAGTGCCACCTTACAACCGATAAATTTGAAAACATCATCGACAACTACATAAATCACCACCTAGGAAAAACAATAATAGTGTTGTTTTGGTAAAAATCGTGCTATGGACGTACTGGCCATCAAGGTTTCGTCAAACCCATCAACATCCAATGATTCGTTTAAAATCATTATCCGGATAAATATGTATGAAAAACAGCTTTTCCTGAATATTAAACATTTGTTGTTAAATAGCTTGCTGGGTATGGTTTGATTTAATGCGATATACTTACTTGCACATGCTTGTTGATTTTTAAATAAGGTAAAGGAGTAAGTCAGTATAAACGAATGTTTTATCGACCTATATAACTTTGTTATGTATTTATTTTAAGACATAATTAAACAGTGAAATTAATGTTAAACCAATTCGCAAGGTAGCTCCCAATACACATTAACAGTGTTTAAGTAGATACCTAGTTTTTAAATATATATGTTTGAACATATGATCCAATATGTCAATAAGCAAAAATTCTTTATTACCAGTTCAAATAGCACTATTGACATTTCAAAATATTTTCTGTCTTTTGTTTACGCAACGTGTTTGGCTTGTGACAATTGTCCATGGACACCATGAAGAGGACCAACCTAATGTGTATTTGGTTGTTGATCAACACAGGGAAATAAACGAAGCATTGTTGGCAAAAAATGTTATCAAATTCTGAAAAAATGATAGTGAGACAATGTTACTAAATGCAGCATCTATAAAACACGGAAATTAGTAATTATGAAAACAATAAGTAGCGAAAATTTAACAATCGCACAGTTTTTTGCTCGAAAGGACAAATCCTCCTATATATGGAATTGTTTTATCACCTGTTATGGTGTATTGATTTTGGTTTCAAGTTTACGGTACGTATTTACTTGGTCGAAAAAGCTAAGACAAACTAATAACTGCTTGCGACTCTACATTAATACTCATTTAAAATACCCACTTTTTATGTTTTTATATTCAGTTAATGTTCGCAGCATATGATCTGTTACGGAGTTTGTCGAGAATTCTCGCTTTTTTCAATAGACTTTTTAAAAGAGGTAACCCAAAAATTAATCAATCATTTAAGTATGTGTGTCTGTTTTGTAGTATTCAATATGTTGTCAATAGTGTTATTTCAATTTTACATTATTATGATTATATCTTTTATTTAAAGATTTTACTATAATTTATATATATTATATATATATAACCATAACTATACCATATAACCAATGTGACTTGAAGTATTGGCATGTAATACGGTATGCCTTTTAACTTAACTCACAAACACACACGATACACTTCTTGTCTTAATATAAGCAAACAACATTGAATTAAATTTTAAGTGTACTCCTTATGAGTTCCTTTTTTTCTTAACGCACCTTCCATTCCTGGAAAAAGGCCAGACAATTGTATACCTCACATCAACAATCCGTATTGACTTACATTTAAATGGTTATTGTTTCTGTAATGCATACACCCGCATACGTCATGAAATGGAATTTGACGCAAACAACATCATGTCTTCAAATACTCAACAAACCCAACCGGTACAATTATATACAACTGGTAATGTGGCGTGTGGGATTTAAGTGAAGTGAGGCAAACGACCGTCACATTGTGCATATAACAAAGGACGTGCCTTTTATAGTGAATAGTGGGTGATGTTTTAATGCCCTGTCAAATGACACAGGATGATACAGACATATAATCGTCTTTAATCACGAATTAACAAGGTGATGATAAAAAATATAATGTATTGCATCGCGCATTATAAATCATATCAATTGGAACATCCGTGTTGAGTGAATTGTCCGTATTAATCCCGTTAATTTGCCATGTACATATTTGCATATAACTAATTGCGCAAAACTGACTTCCGCGACATTTGTGTTTCTGAATGTTATTTTACGATTTAGACACGCTTCTCTTTATTTGTCACTTGTTAGGTTTGGACCTTAAGGTCTTGACATTTAACCCCCAGTAACATATGAAACACAAATCGTTGTGTATTGGCTAAGTAAATACGTGTTTTTATTATGAGAGAACTAAAACGTGATTTATTTGCTCTTCATCTGTAAGTTGTAACAATTATTTGTTGCGTCAACAAAGCATTAAAACACTTACACATTTTATCATCTTGATATGCCGATTAGTTTTTATGTTATCAGTTGGTTTGTCACCCTAATTGCATCACATTGACAATGCGTTAAAGTAAGGTCATGTATTGCATCACATTGACAATGCGTAAAAGTTAGGTCATGTATTGCATCACATTGACAATGCGTAAAAGTAAGGTCATGTATTGCATCACATTGACAATGCGTAAAAGTAGGTCATGTATTGCATCGATCGAACATATTTTATAATCACATTTGAAGGCGAAATAAAACGGAATATGTTACCCCGATTAATTATAT
>VMBQ01008463.1:0-39175 GCA_007657795.1 Dreissena rostriformis
CTTGAAATATATCATCATCATGAAATGTGTATGTGAATGACACCATTTTCATGCCCAGACATACATATGGATAATGTGTCCTTTTAAGCTCACAGCGAGCTCATGGTGAGCTTTAGGGATCCCCTTTTGTACGTCGTCCGTCGTCCGTCATGCGTCGTCAATAGTTTGCATTGTTAACGCTCTAGAGACCACATGCATTGATTTTCATTAAACATGGTCAGACGTTATGTAAGCTCCCTTGAGCACACCATACTCATGGTGAGCTCTTATAATTGTTCAACTCCCAAAAATAAGTTTCATCTTTCATTTTCATGCGTATAGTATACAATTTAACATTATTTTTAAGAATGGTAAAACCAACCTTCCATTGGAAAACTAATATGGTAATTGTCATATTTAACAGCAAAAAAGAACAACATTGTTACAAATTTAATTATTTTAAGTAACGCTTGTAAATTGAGATTCACAAATGCTGTTCTAAAGACAGGCAATAGTCACGTCTGAGAAATTTTTTTTTTCTTGTGCCGAAAACTGAACTGTTAGATGGCGCATTTCGGATGATGTATATATAGTGTTTTTTTTGTTCCAAATACAATATAGATGTGTCAACATCCCAAGCGCCGGAGTCACAATCAACTGTAACATCGACTACGGAATCATCGACATTTGTGTACATCGGCACTGGGCTCGGTATCTTTGCGTTGAGTGTCATTACTGTAGCAGTTTTTGTCATCATAACAAAGAAGTAAGCTTATTTGTCGATATTACGTATATATATTCAATGTGAAGTAATAGATATTGAAGGAAATATAAATGGTTTACTGTATACGATTTTATTTAATACATCCGATGCAACTCAATTATACTCCTTAATGTGATGTACGACATTTCATATATGTTTTTGCGAGCAAGCGTTCATTACACAATAATTAAACATTCGCATAGTGCCCGTTCTTAGAACTTAGATTGTCTGATTAATTTTTTGCTCATTTTGAATAATGTATAGTTTAAACGTTCTCAACTTGCGTTTCCCCAACTAATCCATCATTTTCACGTATGTATCGGACCCAATTAACGTCTTCATCCCCTTTGTGTGTAAGTGTTACGCCACCAAGCAAATTTGGGATAGATTCAGAAGGTGTAGTTGTTGTCTCCCCTACATAAATGACTCATCTGCAAAGGCCACCCTGGATCTTGTACACTTAATTGATTGATTTGAAGTTAATTTCGTTCCTCACAGCGTTAGTGTTGCCAGTTGCATCGGTGAACGCTCATGTCTCTATTAGTTTTGATATATTGCACAATTATGCGCACAACACGACAGGATCCTGTTTGGCCCATAGGATACTAGCTTGCTGTGTTTCTTGTTCTCTTAAATACGCTAGTTAGTTACATTCTCTTCGGTGAACTAGCGATGGACGGTGTTGTTTATTGAGTATGTAGAAGACATTTGGTAGCGGTACTTTTGAGAAGCGTTCTCTAGTTGCCTTGGAGCGTGAGAGGTCCTCCCGATTCGTCCGATCGATCTTCTGTACCTTTGTCTTAAAATTATGTAATTGTGCCCTCTTTTTATCAATTTCTGTTTGATTCAAATTGTGTTCTCTGTGCACTACGCATCTTCAGAACATAAACGTTTAACACCAATGCAATATGCAAAAACCTTCTTTGTCGATTCCAAATCTGACGTTTTTTTGTAAAGGTAAAGGTGCCATTCCGTTGGCTTGATGTACAGGTCAGATCTAAGGCTTTCGATTCGGATGGACGTCACCGTATGAATGAATTTTACTTATTCTGTAGAGTAGCGTAGCTCGAGCTCTATTCGTGGGTTGATAACCTTTCCATTTCATGTGACAATAAAATCAAAAACGAAACCGAGTTGACAAGAGGTTGTTTTTGACCGCCAGAACTACTGTTTATGCAAGCTCCCGTGTAGACGCGTGACTTATACCTAGGCTGCAGCCAATAACCGTGTTTTTAGTCTTTATTAAGAGACGACCGCCGAAGGTCTTCTCGGGTACTTTATCACTTACTAGTTAAAGCACGGGCTTCGGATCTCGGGTCAGTCGTGTAAAGTGTCTTCATGCCCAAACAAAACAGTATTGTTCCCTCGGGGAGAGGCTGTATCTATTCTTGTTGTTGCGTCTACGATATGCGAGGGAAGTAACATCACGTGGTTAGGCCATTTATCTTCTATTTTGCTTCACTATATCCGCCATCTTTTTTCGTCTGATGATTCCGACCATTACTGTAATTACTGTAACAGTTTGTGCGTAGATGCATCACTGGTATCTGAAGCTTTGGGTTGCCTTGACAGTAACATAAAGTTCGATTGCTACTCGTTATAAACTTTGAAAGTCATTGTCATTTGTTACTTTCTTCCAGAGCACAATTTGTTTTGTTATCAGTGATTTCAATTTATTTATTTATTTGTTTGCTAAATTATTATTTAATTATTGTGTTTTTTTTTTTTATTTATTTATTCATTCATTCATTTATTCATTCATTCATTCGTTCGTTCATTCATTCATACATGCATTAATTAATTACTTCATTCCTTCATTCATCCGTCCGTCCGTNGATTGTAGGACATCGTTTTGAACTTTTAACAAAGCTGTTTCTGTTGAGTGAAACTTCCTGTATGCAGACTGGTTTTCTTCATTTAAATTGTTTTCTGTCAAATGTTCATCTATTCTTTTACTGACAACTTTCTCCAATAATTTTGAAACATATGGCAGATTCGAAACCGGGCGATAGTTTTGTAGTGTTTCTTTGTCTAAGGTGGGCTTTTTTAATAAAGGTCTTATACGTGATGTTTTAAAGGATCTTGGCACACTTGCCGTTTCCATCGAAAGATTGATGATTTTTGTCAGTATTGGTAGCAGTTCAGTTTTGCATTCTTTCAGGAGCCAAGTTGGAATAGGGTCAAGCTCGCAAGATTTATTTGGGGATTGCATAATGATTTTTTCAACTTCTTCCTCAGTTGTCGGACGGAAATGTGTCAAACTGCATGTTTCTGCTGTTGGGTTATTATCATTACTCTGTTTTGAATTTGCATGAGATAGGGCATGTTCAGAAATATCTTTTCTGATACCTTTAACTTTATTTATGAAAAAATCATTGAAATCTTGTGCTAACTCATCGGATGCTTTGCCAGACGGGAGAGCTATTTCAGATGGGCCATCTAGTAAGTGTTTTGTGATTTTGTGCATGCTCTTTTGATCACGGCCACAGGATGTTACTTTATCTGAATAAAAATCTACGCGTGCTTTTTTCAACATTTTGTTCATTTTGGCGCAGTGGTTTCTATAAATTTCATGATCAATAGTGAGTCTCGATTTTAGCCATTTTCTTTCCAAATTTCGTTTGATATGTTTAGCTTCATGAAGCTCATCTGTGTACCACGGGCAAGTCGGCCGCAGGGTTATAGATTTTGTTCTTAGTGGAGCATGTTTGTCTACCAAAGCTGAAAGTTTTGTATCATAAGTTTGGACAAGGGTTTCAGGGTCATGTATATTTTCAAATTGTATTTCTGACTCTGTGATATCCTGTTTAAATTTTTCAATATTGATCTCTCGTAGTTTCCGAAAGGTTACAGTTTTTCTTACCGGAGCTGGTTTTGATGCTCTTGCATTGAAGATGACGGCATAGTGGTCTTTAGAAATGTTTCCTGAGCTGACTGAAAGTCCAGGATCGGTAACAACTACGTTGAATACCGTATCCACAGTGTCCCTGGTGATCACAACGTCCAGAGTGTGTCCTCGTACGTGTGTTGGCTCTTTTACATGCTGCATCATACCAAAAGAATGGAGTATGTTATTGAATTTTAGAGTATCTTTATCAGACGGATCGTCAAGGTGGAAATTTAGATCGCCGGTCAAAATGATGTTTTTATCTGTTGTTGCATATTTTGATAAAAACTGGGACCATTCTTCCTCTAAGAAAGTACTTGATTTCAAGCCATTGTTGTTTGATGGAGGTGGTCTGTAGATTACTGCCAATCGTAGAGAGTAGTCTTTAATCTTTACACTACAGTCCATGTGTTCAAAGGTAGTGAATTGTTTGTCTTTAGTTGAAGTCAGGACTTTTATTTCAATGCTAGTCTTGTGTATTAAAGCAACTCCGCCCCCACGGCGACCACTGGGACGAGGTACATGTTTTATTTGGTAGTGAAAGCATTCAGATCAATTATATGTTCATCAAACTCACGTATCTAACCTTTATCTTACCTCTGTCGATGTACACATTGCCTAATTTGTTTTTGGTCAAAAACAAACATCTGCATGTAGATCGTGTGATCACCAGTCGTATTAACATTCGTGTAAGTAAAGAAAATTAGCGTCATCATGCCTTGATAGAAAGATGTTGTCAAATTACTGTCTGGTTATATAGTATTAATACTGTGACTTAAATAAGAAAAAATGGGATGAATCTTTTGGACAGGAAGTAGTTTTGTCTGTCTCAGTTAAGGGGCCTCCCGTATATGGATCCCGTCCGTATCGGTTTGCTGACAAGAATGTCGTGTTAATCAGCATAATACATTTAAAAAAGTGTGTGTGTGTGTCGTCTTAAGTGCCTACTGCTTAATGATATTCATACTAACCAGTTGGTCCGGGTCATAGCTTTGTCAAGCATGGCTTAATTTTAAAACAATGTGGCTGAACTAATGGGATTTATCACCCAGAGTGTCATGGGCAAGAGAATGTTCCTTATTTAAACTTCTCTGTCACAATTAAAGGGAAGATGCTGATTATAAAAAAACTTTTATCGTAAACACTTTGTCATGCGATTAGTTTTTTAGCATGGTAAACATACTTGGCAAATGTTATAAGCATGGAATTTTGGATTCGCACGTGTAAGACCAAGGCGTCTATGTCCAAGGCAGAGATCACATTTCAAGGCCTACGGTCGACTATATGACAATCATCCTAACCACTGTGTCTGGAATATAGCTTTATCTAGCACGGATGGTTTTGCAATGGAGCATTATCAGACAGAGTGTCGAAAGAACAAAGCCGTTTGGTCCCATGCAATGGTCACGTTTCATGTACCGAGGTCAAGTAAAAGAAATAAACAGTATTATTTTTTTCCGGAGCATGTCATGGGTGAATTTTCAAATGATTAGCTATAAACATTATGGGTTGGAGTGTAGTGTTCAATACATGGATGTCCGAAAGCAAGATCATAATGTAAGGTCGAATATAAGAAATTCACCACTTTCCGTAGCATAACTATTCATACATTCTCAAAATATTTATAAGAAGATATCAACACGAAGAGAAGGACTTAAACAAGCAATTACTAAGCTCATAGGCCGAATGTCAAGGTCACAATTTAAGGTCAAATGTCAAATGCAAGATATCACCTCATAATGCTATCTTTGCCAATCGGTTTGTATTACAATTAATAGAAATTACAATTATTTTGAGATGGAGAACCATGTCTCCATTCAAGTTCAAGGTCAATGATACAGTTAACAGGAAAAAAATGTCCAGAATGATTGTTTTCTCACAAATCTTGAAATAAGTGAAAAGCGAGGTAAGAAGAAATGTCCTATTGAATTAACAGGACCAGAGGTAAATGTTACAAATGTTTCAAGTTCACTGATGAATGTAAGAAATCAACCACTATTTCATAGTTTTGTGCGTAACATTGTTTAAATTACATTGAACAAATGGAAGACATTTCTTGACGTAGTGTCACGCGCCTTGGTAAAGTACAACATTCACGGTTGAAGCTAGAAAAAAAGTATTGAACATAAATACAATGTTAACATCATATGGCCAAAGAATTTGGCATATTGAATCGGAGTTGCACACGCAAAATAAGGTCTCTTGTTCAAATGTCAATGTCATGTTTTAAGTAAAATAGTCAACTAAAAGAAATTGATTTATCGAATCTTAGCACAAAATACGTATTGATAAGCGTATCTTAGTTACAAAGACAATTTTCTATGAAAAATGTATTGTCGAAGAAAGGACTATTATTTTACACAGTTTTAGGCAGTTTATTACATGATTATTTTCGCACAGTATGACAATAAANAAGTAAAATAGTCAACTAAAAGAAATTGATTTATCAAATCTTAGCACAACATACGTATTGGTAAGCGTATCTTAGTTACAAAGACAATTTTCTATGAAAATGTATTGTCGAAGAAAGGACTATTATTTTACACAGTTTATGTAGTTTATTACATGATTATTTTCGCACAGTATAACAATAAACACATATTCCGTTTAATTGATTTAAGTCCGATAAGCACACTTAACTCTCCTGCATACACACGTAGTATTTAACGACGTTCGCTTAGTTGTGGTCACATAGTAACTTACGGTCATGAAACTACGCACATAGATTATAGAAATTATGAATTATGAATAACGTTGCTTTAAATTGTTCACATATATTGATACGAGTCTTATTGTTGCTAGCTAGCACTTTGTTCTATATAACGTATTCACACATTAAAAGTTTCATGAATATTGGGACTTGGGGAGTAGTATATTAAGCAATCCGAAGATAATATATTTGCTGTAGTCATAGATATAATTGAAATAAGAATATCAGTGAACTGGTAGCTTTTTCAATTATAAAACCAACAGCTGATCTGCAGCAAATAATATGTTGTAAAAGGTATATTTGAACTTAACACCAACCCTACCAATTACTATCATCTATTTTCTTACAACTACAGATTATGCATTTACACCTTTTTTCTTCATGTAGAGCCACACTAGTCTAGTGAAAGGGTCTACAGAAGGTGCTTGCAGCATTTATCTTCTTCTTATATTATCTGGACAAAAATGGCTATTTTACGGGAGCTGACTGTGTTAAAGTTAGGTTAGTCGGAAATCACTTCCAATATGGCGTCGTTTTGATGATTTTCGCTAAGGAGTTACTTATATTTTCACTCGATAAGCCACTTTATTTTTATATTTCCTTAAAACAAATATACCCTTTCAGTTCTACTGTGTTTAAAAGTTCCTCAGTTTTTTGTGACAAAATCGTAGACGTTGGAATAAAAAAACTAATTGAAGGAAAACCGTCCACATACTTGTTGTTTACGTACGTGACCTTCGAGTAATTGGGTGTGCGAATATCATTTTCCTATATCATAATAAAACAATTGTCACGCTTGTTTTCGACAATTTTAATAAAATGTATTACCTACATAGCATTTAAACTACCGTTTCATTTCAAAATCCTGCGTGGTAGAGTGTGGTAGCAATCTCAATTTGGCGTTTAGAGGTCACGGGTTCGAATCCCAGGACAGGCACATTTTTATATTTTTTCTTGTTAGTATCATTATCTTAAACAATTCCAAATGTTACAGTTTTTCTTATAAAAACATTTAATAGCGCTATTCAAACATCTGTGTACAATCCCTGATTATAACCATATAAAACGTATATATATATACATATATACGATATGAATCACACATTTCCTTCTAAATCTAAATAATAAATCAGAACTTGCAATTTTGTTGGATAAATATCACAATACACTTATGTATATTATTGGGTTTTGGTAGTTTACCCATAACATATGATTGGGTATTGGTTGTGTACCCTGTACAAAATATCAAGTATGGGTATGTGTACCAATTATATATTCATAAATATAACATATCGTTACTATAAATTGTAACAAAATGTCGTCGCGAGCGGACCGTTATTCGTTTCTGGCGGACCAATATACATGGTATTTGCCCGCTTAGCCTGGCCGATTTTTCATATCTGAGTATAATCGGATCGCGCGGTTTCAACTGAACGAAATGGCGTCCAATTTCAGTGTTTCCAACATTGATAAGTAAAATTAAGCCAAACATTAACGAATAAATCAAAACTAATGATAACTCAACGAAGCGCAAAATACAGATACTTAAAATATCGATAACAACTGGAACTGATGAGACTATCTGAGCTTTAACACGAGTCAAAATAGAACTACATTCAGTAAATGACACACTTACCTCAATAACAAACTTAATCCAATTCTTATAACAATACAATTACAACGATATGCACTTCCATGTTCTCTTCTTCCGTCCCGTTATCTACATTTGTATTAAACCACACTACTTTTTAGAAACTGTATCGAATGCTAACCGTTCTGATCAAAAACACGATTTTTGAAATCGAAAGACTGCTCGGAGCGATTTATTTGATTCATTTTTAAGTTTCCAATAATGCATGACAGACACCCAATCCGAAATACCTTTTGGATTCGTTCGATGTTTTTGTTTTTTTCAAAATAATTTATTTTAAAATAAACCGTCAAGTCCGAATTTGTATCCCTAAAATTAAGAGAGTCTAGCTTTATTTGGAATGTTTCGTCACATAAATTACTTCACACGAGATTCGACATAAATTGCGAAATCAATCGAATAGAAATGAAAGTACGGAAAGCTTGTCCGGTAATAAATTTAAGTGAAGAAACAAAATATGATGATATGCAATATAAACGAATCCACACGGCAGTGCTCTACCGGACGTCTATGATCCGATTATAGACGTCCGGCTAAACTCTGCCGTGTGTTATTGTCTAATAATTCGTTGTGTACCCACAACGATTCAAAATGTCTGTTTACTATTGACATAATTTTACTGGGTATTTAGCATTAACTATTAATAATTAATTTCTGAATTCTCACACTATTGTGTGTATTACATGTGAGGAATATTTTTTCTTATCGGGTTACCTCTGGGATAGCAAATAGTCAACTTGCAGAAAAAAACCATCAAAACAGCGTCGCCTTGCCAATTTTCTCGTCTAGGCCATCTCGCATGACAGAAGATTGCTGGAGGATATTCAGGCATTGCTGTCTTCTATTGAACAACCAAGGTAGAAATCTGACGGTACAGCTTCGACCACAACTTACTCACATGCTGGTAGGGTAAGTCAGGAGAATGCGGACGACACATCACTGCTTTTAATATCTAACGTTGATGACGTTGCATATAAGAGTTCTTAATACAATGTAAGTCAAGGTGTTTTTTTCTGCAGAACATCTGCCTCTGGACCACAGCACTATAACTTAGATTGTCAATGGACAATTTGTTTACTTCGCTCCACTGATCTACAAAGAGCAAACTAATTAAACTACAACCATACACAAAACACAATCTTCGACAATAACATCGACGAACAAAGCCTGCCAAAATTATTAAATACAATTACTCAATGGAACTCCTCATTTCTTATCTATGATACTATTTATACCACTCAATATCCAACACAAGCGACGTAACCTTTCCGTCACATGACTATAGTCCTGAACCTAGCCAACACAACCCGCAACTGATTGACGCAATATAACAAGTTGTGCATTCTCAGGATCGCATGCCCCTATATCACATGGAGTACAGTACACATAAAAACTTTCCTCTTCTTCAACACACTTCGTCAAGGTCAGTCCAGGCTACTGGGTTCAAGTGAAAAGTCACTTTGTACAAAACTTTACAAATTTGCGAGGGCCGACCTGAAACATTCCGATTTCAACAAGAGCTTTTCCAAACACATAGGCAAAAACTTCAAAGGACGTTACACATCCAAACCATCAACAACTTGCAATCCTGCAACCAACCATCAGCAGCAGCCGACGCAGCAAAAGTAACTAGAATGTTTTAATTCCAATTCCTATGCTTCTTCATAAACTATCTCCATCCTTAAAATGTTATGACGCTGGACTTTCATTTTTCTCGACCAGGGGTCTTTGCCAGGGGTTTTCTTTCGGATGTAAAGGAACGTTTTCAGCTCCAATATCAAAAAGTATTTCTTCGCTATCTATATATAATGAATGTGTTAACAACAAGCTGCACAATGATATTTTTAAGGTCGAATAAAAAGGTCCTTACCTTGACCACAACTTGATAACTTCATATGCAGCCTCTATGGCGTTGTACCTTAAAGAGAAACAAACTGTTTCAGGTCGATTCATGACAGTTCATTTTTCCCACAACATTCTGCATAAGTCAACTCCCTTATCACAAATAGTTGTGCAGCTATAACTTTGGAAACCTTTGGGCATATGTTTTTTTTCTTGCAGTGTGGTATGACTTGTCTGGTTGCAAAAGCTGACACTCAAGAAGATGTTTGTATAATTCCTTGTCAACTTGAGTACCATAAGTTATACTTTTTCTTCAAGGCCGGTTATTCCTTTTATTATGCCTTGCCTATGAGTAAATCTCCTTCGGGTTCAAACTTTGACAAATTTGTGTCTGTGCAGTTAATCTTAAAGATTAAGTTCAGTGTACCATGAGTATCCCACATACATGAAGTTGATTATTTTATTTGTTTTGGTCCTGATTTAACAGGTATTTCTGCTCAAAGCCTGTAAACGACGTTTTTGAAACTAACTCAAGCCTTGTGCCTCCCTTTTCAAGAATCCAAAACTGTCAATCTTACTACTACAGCTGAGGTCCACTTTTGCTAGACACTTTTACGGTAACGGCTAGTCTGTCGCCATCCAAGGTATAGACTATCCGCCGTTCTATTCGTGCAAACGTCGCAACAAAACAAATCTTAGAAAATTACAATATGTACGAGGGCATTTAAATTTTGCTTGTAAAGTCATCACACCGTGTCGATTGTGGTTTGACTTCAGGAATATTTGAACCACCATATACGATTGTCAAACGAAGCTCTGTCTTACTTGTGTCTCTGGCTTTAAGTTTTAGAACAGTACAACTGATGTACCTTGCACACCGAAGAAAGATTTGACTCCTCCACAATTTTCAAACTAGTTTCTGATGCCGCAGGTTTAAAAGGTGTTGAGTGTTTACGAAGTACATATCCCACCTATGGCATTGTTCCATCATATGCTAAAAAACATCACAATAACATAATAGAACTGTACCCTATAGCGAGTGCAGTTTATAAGTAAGGACATGTATGGTCCAATAAGAAAATCTTCTTCATATCTGAAAATATGGCTGTTGTGTTTTGTCTAAATGAACAGCAATCTAAATAGATAACACATGATGAAACTTGTTCGCTCCATTGTACTTTAAGCTCTTCGAAACAATGTTTTTTTTTTCCGATATAAACACATATCCTCTAAGAATAACTATATTGTGATCTTCTTTTTTTATCGCCCTCATATTCAGAAAAAAAAACTTTAGAATTGAATAGATCTTTTTGTTAATTGTACTTTTTCTGTGTAAACTATATTGTTTTTGATTATACCGGTGTATACACATTGGACCACAGGCGAACAATTGCTGAATACTTGTGCACGAAACTATTTCTGTTTGTATACATTTATTATTTGTCAATTTAATTTGATGCTTTGTATATATTTCTTATTCATTAACATATGACGCCCTCTCAGGACATGCTCTAAAAGCAAAATACAAGCTGAAATCAAATTAAGTTAAATACCCAGATATATCAGTTAATCATAAACTCGAGCTTTTTAATAAACTTATTGAACCTATTTTAAGCTATAGTTGTGAAGTATGGGAGTTAACTAATAGTGTTCAGATCGATATAATATATATACGATACTGTAAACAAGTATTAGGTGTGAGGCTGCAAACACAAAATAATTTCGTTTATGGAGATCTGGGACGAGTACCATTAATAAATAAATGTATAATTTGTGTTTTAAAGTACTGGTTTAAAATATTACAATCTGGTGATGTCAAGTAATTAAAAATTGTGTATGATATGTTCTTACATGATCATGATATATACCCAGAAACACAATCTTGGGTTAAATCTCTCAAGGATTAATTAGACAGATTAGGATTTAGCGAAGTATTTTTTCATCAAGGAGTAGGAGATATTAATATATTTGTATCCATAGCTAAACAACGAATATCTGATATGTGTTTGCAAACCTGGTCAAGTGAAATGGAAAATGGAAAACACGACCAGAGGTAGAAGTTATAGCCTTTACAGTATCTTTAAGTTCCAACCATATTTAAATGTAGTAAATGTTGCAAAATTTAGAATTGCGTTAACTCGTTTTAGAGTATCTGCTCACAGACTTGAAGTGGAAGCAGGGAGATGGCACAAGCCTGAATATATACTACTGATCACCGCGAAAGCGGTGTACTTAATTGAGTTAAATATCGGATTTCTAATGATTGACATTTTAATATTTGACTGATATCGCACACATTGGCATATTGATCATGACTCAAGCCACAAGAGCTCTTTAAAAAACGTTCCTTTTTCTGAGGTCCTTATTCCGTATTCGAATATTCTCACACTTAACTTGTTTGATATAAGGTTTTGTGAAAAACACGATGTTTTACATCTTACAAATAAACATTATATGTCAACGGTTACTTAATTAATATAACTTATTAGTTATTATGAAAACAGCAAACTTTTCGTATGCATGATGATCACTGATCCCTTAAAAGCTGATTGGAAAATAAAATGATAAAGCGCAAAAGGTTTGCAGTTTCACTTTATTTGTAGCATGTTACGCCTTGTGCATATCATTAAAATTATTATACCATCTTAAAAACTTCACGTTTAGTATTAAATAACCAGATATTTCCACGTTTATTTTAAAGTGAACAACACCGCGACCAAGCCAATTGCAAACATAGTCAAACAAGCTTTACCAAAAATATTATATTTTATTTAAAAACAAAATCAAACCTTTTTGCAAGGTTTTGATTCTTTATGAGCTATTTTTCTCCATTGTTTTAGTAATGTCATCGTTCATATATATGCAATTGTAAATTTGCTGTCTACAAAAAATTTGCTTGGCCCGGATAACATGTATACATACATAGCAAATACTTTGGAATACCAATTTTTATAATTTCGCAAAAACAATAGTTTTGGACATATTCTGTCTGGTCGTATCGCATTGTTCCACAATTCCTTCATTGTAAGTTTTCAAGTGCCATCATTGGACTAGAATTCCCAGATGTCGTTCAGCCAATTTACATCAATTGATCGATCTTATGATATTGTTTTCAAATGTATATATATATATATATATATATATATATATATGCTTTAAACGATCATATGTGTTTGTCACTTGCAGTCAACATACAATCGAGGGGGACGGTAATAGCAGAGAAATTGCTTTGGATATATGTCAAACCAAGCTGTAGTGATCGGTAAATAATGGAAATGTCAAACTTAATATAGTATTTTGCTTTAAAAAAGCATGACCTATTGTTTTTTTTATAATTTAAATACATTGGTGACAATTTTAACAACTAAATGTAAGTCGTGCATTTCATTAAAGGCATCCTTTCCGCCAGCAACTTTTCATAGTGCATGCATAGTGTTGATTTTCGAAGTTGAGTATTGACATATTTACTGTGTGTATTATTTACAACAGTCGACACATATATCTTACTATCATCGCCTTGGAAAGGTCAATGCGAATAATTGGGGTTTTAAATCGGTTTTATGACGCGTTGAACCTTCCACGTATGGAAAAATTAATAACTTACATCCAAGTGTAAATAAAAACTAACCTTATACTAATTTGACTAAATATAATAAGCAATACATTTTTTTATTGTTTTAATAACAATTATATACTAAATCGTTTCATGTGCACCTACATGTATGCAACGGCATTACACCTTTCAGAGGTACGATTTAAGTTGTAAAATACAACTATCAACTTCATTCCTGCTTTTGACAAGAGTGAGAATTTTGGATCATATAGTACAACCTCCAGATCATTGAAATACATCCAATAAAGAAAGGGTAATACGGGGTGTAAAAAAGCCGATTAAATAGTTAGGATGTATTATGTAAAACTATATTGTATTGTTATACACAATAGCATCTATATTATGTGCAGTATTTACCTAAATATTATAAATTCTGAACACAGTTTATGTATAAAACAACATTTTAAGCATCACAATTACGATACCGTTTTAAGACGTCACTATTAAATGATTTATAAGAAATTCCTCAAACCATTAAACAACGATTGAACGTTATATTTCGAAACCAAACATTAATACTTATTGGAAAACGGTCGCTATAATTTGCGTAGTTCATTAAATTAGTATAACAGTTTACATAAGTCATTACTTAGAGAAAGATTTCAGGTGAAGAATAAGCGATTTATTCATGAACATGTTCTCGAAAAGGAACTAACTGGGAAATATATATACTTAATGAAGTTATTTTAGAAACATCATTACTGTCAAAATCATAAGGTTTGCCCTACATATTAGAATATAATCTGTACTTGTTGTAAGGCGTTATTAGAACAAACTCAGCATATGTACTATAAAAATCAGATGTATTAACAATAACTTCTTTGGTTTGAATTTTCTTAATATTGATTAAAACGGGGGTTATCTATAGAACAAACGTCATCAATATATTTTCTTGCACTGTTTAAGCGTTTAATTAAGTTCCGTTGGTTTTCGTTAGTTAGGCTAAGCATAAAACCTCTCTCATAGCAGTTTAGCAAACAAATCGCCTAGTTGTGGTGTACAAACACTCACCATTTGATCCCCAATATTATTCGTGTAAATTCTGTAAACTAAAATGGATTGCAGAACACACATTTAGTCGTTGCCAAATAGTAAACCTTTCATATCTTACATAGAAGTATAAGTCTGGTTTATAATTACCAGCTGAGTAAGAACATTTTTTCTCTATCAAATGTTTTAATGTCGATACGCGTTATACGTTTATATTATATTAGAGTGTTCGGAAGCTTGTTGCATAACGTAATCATACCATAGGTACTTCAGTGCGATTCTGTGTAATTGATACTTGCAACTTTCTAAAGAATTTCCGAAAAAATGCTTATAAATAATAATTGAATACCAAGTTAACACGACTTGCCATAAATTATAAGGTATACTCAAGTATCACTCAGTTCGAATGTGTGGTTCATTGAAGTTGTACAAGCAACGTAATTTGCAATAAAACGACTCATACATGCAGTTTAATGATCTTGAAGAATTCAGTACAGAAATGGTAGTTTCTGGTTTATGCTATTGATACTTACGATACAATATTCCGTTTTTTCCATATCCACGGAGCGCTCTTACATTGTTTTCAAAGATACCAAGTGTTTGACTACTCCTGTTTACGGTTTTATTTGTACTGTGCGTGCATACTATGTTCAATGCATATACAATCAAACACATACGTTAAGGATGCATCTTTGCTCAGGAAAGGAATACACATATAACAACACATTGTTTACACGTTACCTGAAAGTCTACAAATAGTTAAACGAAAAATCTACTATCGCTAGACACATTATGATAAAATCCTCGTAAAACAACACTTTTTTATGAAGATACTTTTAAGATGACGTGTATGCGACAAAAAAGGAAATGGTTGTCGTTTATCTAATTGTGTTATAACATGTTAGCGTTTCTGGATAATCATTTGTTCTGCTTAAAACTGGTTTGAATAGTGTTTCTTCCGGATTAATCTGCTTCTGCGCATTCTAGTACGTACAATAAGTATTATAAAACCGAGTATTCTCCTGGTTAGTATTGCTTACATTAGTGCAATCATCATTATCTGAGAATATAGCTACTGAACTGTAATAACACCGCAGATAATACTTTTCATCATTGTGATATATTCCGGTAATAAAAGCAATTTTGCGCATACCAAATCAGCTGAAATAATGAGAACTGATGCAATTATGGTGAAGCAGATTTCCCTTTGTCTCAGTTAACTCTAATTAGATCTTGAGAAGAATGACGAAGTGCACCGTCAATTGTTATTTGTAGTGCCATTTCTGTATGACGGGTCTAAATAACATCTGAGTATTTGTTACTGTGAACATATTTCATAGGCGCTAAGGACAAGTTATATGAAAATGTATACATCGGACATACTTGAGCAATTTTAAGTGACTGGATGTCTTCTCAAACAAATCGAACACGTTATTAATAGCATTGTATTTGATTTGTATTTTGCAAATAGTGTTTCTCTAACAAACCATGACATCAACTATAAATACAGACCCAACTGACGCCGATCTGTTAATAAATTAAGCAAATATCCTATATATATATATTAACGCTTAAAGCAATATGAATATCTGTTTATTATACATTTATGTAATTGGTGATGATATGGCTTTTTCTATTTGTTTTACTTCCCTTAAATGCATTATTCATAACCTTTTATGATTGCCTTAATTTACGAAATAGAGCTATTTGAGCAGTAATTAATTGTCATACACTATGTTATTTTTTCCGTTATGTTGTAATAATATTAATATAATACTTATGTGATCAATTGTAATGTATTGATTACACATCTGTTAACAGTAGCGTGTAGTAAAAGCGCTCTTACCGGCTTCGATGTTTTGAAACTTGACATACAAACAGTGAAATACTTGGGTGTACGGTCCTGCTATTTAAAATGTTTTTCATTCAAAATAGTAGAGAATAATAGTTCATTATATCAAAATGATATAATATTAAATTAACAGAACGAATCAAAATGAAATTATATGCAATCATATACATTTTGTAAATGTCTGATTTCCTGGTTCCGTTATATAATATTATACAATTTGTATAATTTAACAACGTATTTACCATGCAAATATTGGCTAGGACACGCGGACATATTTATTTGCGTATGGATTTAATTACTGGTTGCAGTTTCAGTGCAGAAGAGGCACGCCAGTTCGATATCGAACCCAGATAAGTGTTCTGCCTTTTCACGAATGAAAAGCCAATTGATACATTCCATTAGCGTCCTGTATGTTATGTTCGCCAGAATACTTATCGAACGAGATTAAAGTGCTCGTTGTAAGTGCAAATATGGCTTTCAGTGAGACTCCTTGCTATTAATTACAACACAAACACCAACTAATATCCGGTTATAAAACCGTTTGTATACAAGTTGTATTTTAATAACGTATTTACCATGTAAATATTGGCTAGGAAACGCTGCCAGATTAGCTTGCGAATTGATGTAATTAATACTTGAGGTTTCAGTGCAAAAGAGACACGCCAGTCAAAGCCGAACCCAAATATATAGTCTTTTTTATGCATGTGTAGCAAATTGATGCATTCCGTTAAAGTCATCCACGTAATACTTTGCCAGAATAATTATTTAACGATAACTAAGCACCCTATGTTAGTGCACATATGGCACAATATGGGATTCCTTGCTATTAATCAAAACAAAAACCTGAACCAATCATCAGTTATTAAATCGTTATAAAATATTATATTCTTAAATAATGTATTGGGTATAGTCATTCATACTTTGAACTTTTTTAAACCATATTTTCACTGATAAAGTTAGTTAAATATATATTTAACGTTAATTACTAAACGTATATGTGCAAAACCAAAACCCTTTTGTGAACAACACGATGAGCATTAGTTTTCACAAGCAATGTCATGAAAACTTGGTTTGTCTTGAATTTTAGTATTTACACTGGACTTTCTTCTGAATAAAATGTACACAACAATTACTTCACTTACTAAACCATGCATAAACACACACACAACACTCAACTACACGAAGCATTTATGTAAGTGTCTCGTTGCATCAATAATGTCTACACGAAACATTAACATATACTATAGCACTGTAGTTTGCGTATGGTAGAATCATGGGGTATATAGAATAACTAATATAATACTGCCTGATCGTTTTGTAATATATCTGGTGAGGCCTAAACTACAATTACGACGAGCCATGTTGAGGCAGTTGTTAAACCAAATGGTATTTTCTAGGGATTTCGGATTTGTCGCATCAACACTTTTGTCATCATACAATATCGGCATCCGATAAGGCTGCAGCAGATCTATGCTTGATTACTGTAGAAATATTGACACAAATATATTACTATTGTCTACACATTTTACACAGAGTTTAGATTGTTTATAGAAGTGCCTTAAAAGCAATTATAATGTTGTGTTTTATCAGAAAATGTCTATTTTATTCAACACAAAAATCAATTCAAATACAAGAACTTTAATTTAATTCAAGAAAAAAAAACAACAGATAAATTAAATTTTAAATTGTTTTATAATTATGCCGATTTTGTCTTAGACATATCATATCATATTTGTATTGTGAAAACAATGATTATATTTACCTTTACCCATGTTGTGTTTTTTTTTTATAGTTTCTGCTTTGCTTTCGGGTATTCATGTGTGAAGGAATATACTGGACCACTGCTGCAAATGCTTGAATATGGGAAATATGGCTCTCTGAAGTGTCCGCTAAATGATTCAAAACGATGCTTCCCATTGTGACTGGCTCGTATTCATCGTCATCGGTTTTGCGAAAGGAGAGAAGACACGTGCACAGATATGAATTGAGATGGTCAAGCAACAGATGCATTGTGGATTTACTTCGTTTCGCCTTGTGCTACACAATATTTTTAATCAATAGACATCTGCACATGTTTTTGTATTGTGGTGTTTGTAATCTCCGCATTAAATGATTTGTTTACATCTACGGTTGTTATTTCTTTTGCCTGGTCTGATATGTTTCAATTTTTCTCAATTATTGATTTTTTTTCAATTATGGCTTCGGTATGACATTTTTTTAAATTGATAATTAAATGTATTTGTTCATGAAACACACTCGGATGAATTCCAAACTGGTTGGCAGAGTCTTAGTCTTACATAACAATTTCCTCAATTAAACCATCCTAATCGATGTCAAACTTAGCCTCATGCAAATGCTCTGACATTGTAATGCTCATTATGTTTGTATATGTATTCAATTTATTTCGGAGTCCCTATTGTCAAAATTCAATGCTATTTTAACTAATCAAACACAATTCAAGTGGCACAATTGACACAGTAAAGCAGGCGGAAAATATAACCTTAAACAGGTATATGTGTTTATACATATATGAATCTAATAATATTGTATGACATTGTTGTGTATAACACTGACCATATCTTAGATAAAAATATGTACGCCTAGAATAAATTAACTGCTACAAACTACCTCTTAATTTAGAAACTATGACACAACGTTATACATGTCCTCTTTCTATAAACAAATGTAGTTTTATGTTTAATGAAGCGCAATAAAACTCACATTAAAAAAGCATAAAAGCTCCAGACATCTGTATATGTTGTCAAAGACATCTAACTGTCTGGCAAAGACTCAAACTAGGCTACTTCTTTTTGTAACGAAAATTTCTATGGTTTTAAAATGGTCTGTCCCTCGCGGGATTTTCATTTCTCAATATATCTCAGTTTCGTTACAACGGCTTCATTTGCTTTCCTTTGTACAAAATAGCTAAGACGCCTGATTGTTGTTTTGAATTGTTCCGTTGTGTGCTTTTCAAGACGATAAAACACATATTATTATTATTATTATAATGAAATACAATTACAAACGTTTTGTTTGTTTAATTTGTATATACATTGAATTAGTTCATGCAATAAATACAAACGTCTTGAACTGACAAATAATTTGTCATCTAGCGAATGTTGTTATTCATCAAATACTCTTTTTGCTTATTCACTTTTTGTAGTTCCGAATTATTATGCTGTCCTTGTGATAATTAAATATAAAAAAATACATTATCAGAAATAATTCAATACTATGACTTCTCTGGATTTGAAACTATAAATTAACTTCGTCCATTTTTTGAAACCGCGATTCCATACCAACGCATTTTGCAACGACAAATGTGCCGCAGATGTTTGTATTTGCGACATACGACACACATGACATATGCAGTCAGTAAACTTCTACGTTTTAATCTCGCATTAATTCTTAGACAACCATTGTATAAAACAATAATTAAAAACAAAATAATTTTAGATCAGCCTTAAAAGCAAATTCATTATGCACACAACTAACGGACTATAGATATCTATTGACCGTTTTTGTACTTAGATTGATACGAAGTCTTTTGGAAACGATTAGTTGAAACATATTTATTTTAGCTCGATTGCATAGAAAGTACTTATTACTTATTTGAAACGCTCTCGAGTCCGTTTCCTGGGACTAGAACCAGTACTTGGTGTCTTTGGGGGAGATCTAAAGAGCGCTCCCACAATGGGGATCGAACCCGTGACCTCCCGGTCGCTAGGCGGACACCATATCCATGACACCACGGCGATCTTGAAACGATTGGAGTGTTATATGAAATAAACAGCAGTATGCCAGTGGCCATGTTATTTAAAATTATTAGTTATTTATAAATAAATACAAACTTCTCCGACTAAACAATTAACATATCTTAAAATGAAGGAAAAACACCGCATTCATTTAACAAGATGTGAATGTATAATTCAACTTTCTTAGTTGACGTCTTTATGGACCTTTAACTGTTGTATTGGGATAACTTCAATCCCTTGGCCTTTTAAAAGAAGGACGGATGTAGACTGGTCTGTATACTTCGTTTCGTAGTTGTTTGAAGTCATGCATAAGATGTGATCCTTGCATATAAAGCAAAATACCTCATTCAAAACACAGCGGAAACTGCTGCCAAAAGTGATATAGATAACAATATTGAACGCAAAGGATGAGTAGAAATCACCAGTGTTATTTGTCCAACAGCTTGGTCTAAGGAAGGCAAACCCCCACCAGTCTTCATGCTCATAAGTGCTAGACGTAATCTGTTTACATTCGACGGTAAGTTCAACACAAAGAACGAAATGGTCATAGCGAACAGCATTTTGGTTACCTTGGCCAATGGATTCCGATTTTTTCTCGCGTTGGGTGCTCTAAGATGATTTCGGCGTTTGTGAGACCTCACCAGATCACATACAATTGCCGTCATCAGCAAGACTATACACACAAATGGAAACACTAGCGTTAAGATGGTGTAGTTGTAAACTAGTTTTTGCACTTTATTATAGAGACTAGGATAACTCAAGCATGATGAAGGCGTCATCGCCCAAAAAGGAAAACTATACAAACCGACTGCTATTAGTCCCAAAGCAGCGGCGACTAGCTTAGACTTAGTAAGCGTGCATATATGGTTGACGACGAAAGGGCGGCAAATTCGAATGTAATTTTCTGCGGTCACAAACACCGCCATCCACACCGAAATAAAGCCACAGACGTAAGTGAGAAAGACGATGATCGGACAAACGCCATTTGTACAGCCTAACTCCAGTCGGAATGTTCTGGAAATTCAGGGATTTAGAAGTGTTGCTGAAAACCGTTTTCAGAAAGTGCCCGGACGGCCAAAACGAAGCTGCACGAACTGTTCCTAAGTGATTAGTGCATGACGATGACTGTCGATACAGTATTTCCAATTGAACCGATGATGCAAAGTGTTGGAATGATGTAAAGTTCTATATAACGCATGATTGCATGTAAGCCTCTTTCGTCGGCCGTGATGTTAATATAATGTTAATCGTGGTTTTCCTTCGAAGAGGTCGCTACGGTTAGGTTTGAAATGTTGCAGTTTGGCATTATGTTCAGACTCACGGAACTCCTGAAAGGAAAACAAAACATTCAACGTAATGTAAACGTACATCCACGCACTATATGTATTGGTAATTGAACATATTTGTTTACTGCAAGTGTTAGAGAAATATAAATGTACTATGCAGTAAAAACATGTATACAGATATTAGGTAAACGATCGACATAAAATCAAGCTTACTGACATTTGAACCAGCTTGTTTAAGCGAAACAAACTAGGTTATTTAATTCGGATCAATGATGTTAAAAATATAAATACATAAATAATGTTTTAGATTTATTGGCACAAGTATTTGGTAGAAACATACCCACAATCACAACAGTCAAGTACTGATACACGTTTACGTTTATATATCACCCATCAAAATTTGTAACTTAGTTTAAATGATTTTAGACAGAGAACATTATACTAGTTAATTTCAAAATCCAGTTCATTTTTTTAACTTAAGTATAGTTTGGTCATTAATATTAAAACTTTAAAGATCCTTTACTTGACGTGTATTCATTCTTATTGTATATTAAAGATAACGAGGTTCAAACGAACTTTTTACAGCAAATATTGGCTTATGAATTGTGCACGAGTTTAACCATATACTGTTGTAAATTGTACTGCATATCTTCAGCGGCAATATATTAACACTAATTTATTTTGCGCATAAGCTCATGACAAATGGAAAAGTCTAAAACTAGTAGGAGTTATAACACCGAATATCCATTTATTTAAAGCAGCCAACAAAATATATTATTGGACTGAACTTTCAGCATTCAATTCATAACAAAACTAATACGTTTTAATTATGCTTTGTGATGTTAACAATGCAAAAGGGTGATGGGCTAAAGATATGAGAAAACGTTCGAAAATACATAAACGATCTTCAATTATTGTCCATATAAGGTTATGATTGTAATCTAACGCGAGGAAGAATTGTTGTCTTATTTACATCAACGGACTTTTAATAAATCTTAAGACATTCGCGCAAATTATATCGCAGGTAGAACTCTTGAAATTGGTTTTGATCTAAGTAGTAAGTTTATTAAAGTTTATGAAATTAGTGTGTTTTTTTCATTATCATTTGACATATTGTATTTAAACTAGTTTTCATGTATTTAATTTAAAATATTATTTTATATAATTGTATTGAATGTGTTAATACCGCTACATACGTGTAAACGGAAGATGCAGCAACACTATGAACAAAACGCATTGGTATAAAATGAGTTCAATGCATTTACCTCTATACCATCTCAAATTCTCTGTACCACTAAATAATGGAATATCCACACACACGCTCTAATTATATCCAATGTCCATTGATGTCATGCGACCGTTGTGCATTTTTATTCTTCATACAGACGCATCCTTCTAAAAAATTAGTTCAAATACAAGCCGACTGATATATTATGTCAAAAACGTAGCACTGCATTATGAGTAAATTGCCCGTTTGGAATGCGACGCTTTAAACAGCGATGATTCTTTTATACCAACTATGTCGGTTGGTTCATGTATCGGAAAATGCGTTCTCTGGATTGGTTCTGATGCATCTACGAAAGAAGTTGCTATTGTGTTTCTTCAGGTTCTAAATGCTCACTATTACCATGTATTGAATTAAGTTGGCGATATACAAACGCTCAATCTCATGGATATTGGTGGTTGTTACTTTTTATCATTTTTTTTCTTGAAAAACACGCCTACACCAGTTGCTCACCGGTGTCTCCCACCTGTAAACTTATTGATATCAGATTTAACATTTCCGTGAATTTGTATTTTTTATACAGACCGACACGATAACAGTGGACACAAGCGATTTTCTTAGAAATATTTTACAAAGCTTATCCCACGTGTTTTTGATGTATAATCACGACACATACGCTGGTGGGTTTGAATAGTGATATTGATATTTGTTTCAAGGCGGATATCAAAGACGTCTAAGGGATTCGAGGGCTCTTTCTGTCTGTAAATGGCTTATGTCTAGGAGAAAACAATAACATCTGTATTCGGGTTTAAGTTTGGGATATCAGATTGCCCTTTATTATTGGTTGTATTACATATAGTGTAGACTTCAACGACTAGTTTTGTTTTACATTTTAAGACAACAAACGTTTTGCGTCTTTCTAATTAAGCAACGTATTGCTTTAACACCCGACAACTTTAACACGTGCCGTCGCTATAAGTGCCGAGGTCTCCGAAGCATTGTTTTGACCACTAACACTGACCTTGATATTAAAGGTACGAGACAAAATACACAACTAATTTTTAATCATATAACAGAAAAAACTAACAATTAACAATAACTCTGAAATACAAAAAAAAAAAGAGTTTGTATTTGCAGTGCCTCTCAATGTTCTTTGTCATGAAAGGAATTAGAGCATAAAAGGCAATGCGGTAAGGACATCGTATCTAAATTTGATACTTCAATCGTCTTGTCAGACTGATGACCAGTTTCCTTTTGTAAATCTGTGTGCCTCAGGGTTATAAGTGTGTCTCAATATAACACATAAATTGCGTCAAACCTTACCATCTCGAAGTAGTATCTCCACTGTCTGATGACAAATATGTCAGTGAAGTGAAATACAGAGTAGCAATTTATATTCAGCTCGTTAGCTCTTGAAAAAGATTAACGACCGTGAGATAAGCACGGATACTTCAATCTAGTTTGAGTTTCTCTTAGAACAACATCGACTAGTAAACTGAGATTTGTTTTTTAAATAAATAATCATTCGTCTTGAGTTTAGTAACAACATTTATTTTCAAATCGCATTTTAAATAAAATGTAATTTAGACACAGTTTACATATTACTCTATACGGCCAAATTAGCCATGATAGATTCCCCATTAAATGAATTGTATCATATTGAATTTAACCTAGATGATTTAGTCCATTTCTGTTCGTTGACACTACCATAAAAATAAGATTAAACTGTTTAAAGCGGTTTATTTATTTAAATTTATATTTTAAACAAAACTTAAACAGAAATAATGTAAGATATACTAGTTGGTCAAGATCATGTTACAAAGTGATGTGTTTTTCAATTTATGACACATGATTAAGTCATAATAATGCATTATTCTTTTCAGTTATAAACAAACTGTATTTCAATGACATCGTTCACTTACGTTGGATCACATCTTATCAATTATTCATACTCGATTTAGTGTATCGCTTTAAGGAACTCAATTATTCTCTATTTTTGTACATAACTATAAAGGGCAATGGCATACCATCCATTAATGCAAAAAAGCGATGACATTTACGTGGTCTATGAATAGGTACAAAATGCTCTTTAACAAAAAGAAACATTAACTGTCAAACAATATAATAGATGACTATCTAAATAATTTTCAATGTCCATTGAGAAAATATAACCTAACACTCTACCAGTACTTATGAAGGCGTATGTGCTCGACACCGGAGAGAAACCTTACTAATGAAACATATTCGTTCATTATATCCAATTAAAATTCCCACACAAGTCGGACACATTACATAAGCACGCAACACAAATGAAGCTTATATGGCAAACAATAACCTATCCGTACCTGTATCAAGAGAACAATTCGTGTTCTTACTCACAACAAATAATAACAGTACATTATACGCATAAACTAATTTAAAAGAGGGATCACCGCCAATGAACGGTCAAGTAAGAGCATTTTGGGTTTCAACCGGTTTGAGGGCTTTAAAACTAAGAACTATATATCATTGAATACGAGCTTGTTTTGTATTCACATATGCTTATTTCTTAACATTTATTTAATTTTAACCTCAATGCTAATGTTCAAACTCACGTGGTACATTTTGAAAATTAATAATTTATTTCTGACGAGTTACTGAATTGACAAAAGTCATATTGTTGTATATTATCATATGTCCGCAAAATATCTTTATCCAATATGTAAACGGATAGGTTTTTATTTAAGCACTTAACGTTTGTGTTCGATTTCGGATGAGGTGTAACCTCCTATCTGAAAGTTCAAACTGGTATAAACAAGTTTAGGGATGTCAGAACATCCCACTTGTATATCACCATGGACGGCAATAATAGCAATATCAACCCAGCAATGTGTAGTCGTATGCAGCAATATCAACAGAAGAGAAATATGCAGTTTGGCATTATTTATAAATATAAATGCTAAGATCCGCATCGTTTTGACATTCTATCGACAACACATCGGCTTTTCCTCAACAAATCGTACACAAAATCCACAACCTTTCGGTTATTTTGTTAATAATTATTGGGGATAACAGGAGCATTTGCCCTCATTCTGCGTCCTATCCTGCACATTCGATTTTGATGTGTTGGATGAACCGCAATCTGTCTTACGTGACTGTTTGAAAAAATGAAAAACAAACTGCTTGATAAGGCTCTGACTGTTTAATGCAAAGTTGTCGAAAACCAGTACGCAAAGCATCGGGGCTGTAGTGGAGCGGGCATCGAGACTACGACAAACTGGTTTTCAAACATTCACTGATAAACAAACATTAACTATATAATGGAGTTGTCTAAGTAATCATGTTATACACATATTAAATATATACCAATTATATATTTATGAAAATATCACAAGATAAATAGGGAAACAAACACTTATTAAAAATATGTTTCATTATATTTGCACTTAATTTCAAACAATAGGCACAACGAATCTCTACATTCATCGACTTCTCATCAAATAGTGAAGCCCTTTTATATACATTACATGAAATTCTACAAATGTTCGAACTGGAATAATTAATCATCTGCTTAACAACTACACGTGACCTCATTAATTCTTTTTCCTAGAATACAGTTATGCGACAGAACAGCATTGTGTTGCAATACGTTGTATTTGGTTTACACAATTAAGCGTTGGTGAATAATTACCTTTTTGTTCTCTAAACTGGTGCGCATGGTGTTTGAAATTATTGTTGGCTATGTTTGCTTATCACACTCTATGATTTAGCAGCGTCTCTTTCGGATTAAGTTACTTCTGCTAATTCTACCACTTAAAATAGTCATTCATACAACCGTGGATTCCCATGGTTATTATTGCCTATATGAGTGTAAACATCAGTCACTGATTATATATCGATTGTACTGTAATAACATCGCAGATAATGTTCATCATTATGATATCTATCGGAAAAAAAGCAATTTTGCTTATACATAAATGGCTCAATTAATGAGAACTGATGTAATAATGGTGAAGAGATTTCCTTTTGTCTCAGTAAAATCTAATCATCATGAGAAAAAGGAACTTATTGCAATACACAAATGCAATTTACAATGTCTAGACACATATAGAACTGTCAAGTGGTATTTGCCTTGTCATTTGTGCATGACTTATACATAAATGGCTCAATTAATGAGAACTGATGTAATAATGGTGAAGAGATTTCCCTTTGTCTCATTAAAATCTAATCATCATTAGAAAAAGGAACTTATTGCAATACACAAATGCAATTTACAATGTAAAGACACATATAGAACTGTCAAGTGGTATTTTTCTTGTCATTTGTGCATGACGGGTCTAGATTACATCTTCGTATTATATATTTGTAACTGTGAACATGTTCATGATAAATAATTTGTGATGTTATGGCATTTTTTTTTTTAATATCCCTTAAACACGTAAAAAATGACCTATAATAATCGCCTATAATTATAACTATATTTTGTGAATTGTAATGTATTGATAACACATCCGTCGCATTCATCAACAGGCGTGGTAAAACCGTTAAGTTTGCAAACACGAAGGCAACTATTCAATTGGCAATAGTATATCGTGACACTGTCGTTTTGCAAATCATCATTGAAGTTTGCAATGTTTGTGCCAGTATAACCACACTTGTTTTACTTTGTATGTCTTTTTTTAGAAAGAAACTAAGACTGCATTGTTTGTATTGTTTTAAATATTACCGAAAATTGAAACCGAAATACTTAGAAAACATTATATAATAACGAGTGCGATATACGCACCAAAAATTTAGTTTGCGATGTATTTTGTTATTATCCATAGTGATTGATCTCAACTTGGTACACACTCTGTGTTCGATTAAAATCATACAAATTTTAAACACATTTTTACAAACATGGCTACTTTGAATACGCTTGTGCCACTAATATTGGAAAGTGGATGGTAACAATTATTTTTATCACAAATATGTTCTCATAAATAAACCTTTTAGTTGCATGTGTTACAGTTTCCTTCTTATCAGTATATGCAGTGCAAACTACGTCAATAACATTGCTGAAAATGAATACTTGAAAACAACAAAATAGTCTGTACAGTAATATGCACAGTTCTGCTATTCCAAGACAAACTTACCTAAATACGTTTATGGTTACACAATTTCCGTGAAATGTGTAATGGTTCGAAAAGTAATAACGAATATATACCAATGTGCAAACACTGTTTTCTAATCTCGAAAGTTAAATAGCATGTCTCCCCATTATTTCACATCCGGATTATAGCGGATACTTGTTGTAGTAACTTATTTATGCTGTAATATGTTGTGTAATTATACTGACTTTGTTCTGGTATTGTGTTGTGCGATATATGATGCAAATCATCAATTGATAGGATATGTTTAATACTAATGCCAACCAATATCTTCAAACTCTATCTCCAACCAAGATATAACGAAATGCATAATTCATATTTCTCATATTACTATATTTCATTCGTAATGTACGTGCCTAATGTGTATGCTATAACATAAATTACTTATATGAGTCGCCATTATTCCATTAAAAGATATCCATGGTATTTCCTGAATGGGGACGATCGTATTATGATACTTTTTCGTAATTTTTATAATTTCCCTAAATATCAGTTACCTTGTAATTATTTGTTCGTCTTCAAAAAAGAGCAAACATGTATCATTTGTACACAATAAACCAAGTCTCATTACAAAGTATAAATTGAACTAAACAGTAAAGTGAGGTAAAAAATGTCTCTTTGGCGTAATGCATATAGTGTCAGCCTACCGACCTAGAGAAGACGGGTTCGATTCTCAACGCGAGAGCGTTCTAAACATATCCCCAAACTACACACATTTCTATTGATTTTACGCATGAAACAGTCTCGATGACTGGAGCTTGAATAAATAGGTTTAAATTAAATAAATAAGTATGAACTAAAGTAACTACTGAATCATGTTTGGTGAATATATTGCATGCCTGTCCACGGTTATTCAGTACTCATCGCTACATTCGGTGATAATGAGCTTGCGAACCAGCATACGAACTAAATGAAGGCAACAATTCATGCGAATTATATAAGAAATGGCTTGAGATATACGCTTCCTTCTTATAGGCGGAAGTAACATATAATTTAAAAATGTTGACACAATTATTGACTAGATTAAACATAAAAACGACGTGTTATTACACTATACTGGGTGGAATTGGCTTTATTTAGTGTTGTCAAATTTATCCTGAATGTAGGATTTTTTAAATCAACAACAATATACTTAACAATTTGACTAGGAAACGAAATGTTTAGATGTCAAAATAAGGGCGAATTTGAGAGTTTAAAGGGACTGTAAACCACGAATGACGAAAAAAGATAAGTTCTAAAATACCGTATTTTTTACAATTATTAGTTTATATTGATTAAAACATCACGACTGGTAAATAACATTATTTGAAAAAAAGTAGGTTGTTTATTTTTACTTTTTTTGTATTTATTTATTTTTACTGGGTATGCATACCAGGTAACTACCAGTTAACTATAAATAACGCAAGTAGATTGATCACCATCGTCACATGGTAAACCCAGGAATGCAAATTGTGCATGCGAAGTGAATTGTATATATTTTATATATAAAATGATCAATCAACTTGCGTTATTTATAGTGTGTATATCGTTATGTCACCTATTTTCGCGATGTACTTTCTATTTCACATCGCGAAATTTTATTGACTTTATTTACTAAAAATATGATTTTTTTTTCAAGTAATGTCATATACCAGTCGTGATACTTCAATCAACATAAGTAATAACTGTAAAAAAATACGGTATTTTAGAACTTTTATTCTTTCGTTATTCGTGGTTTACAGTCCCTTGAAACCTTTACTAAAAACAATGTAAAATCAAAATAACGGTAAACACTATTCGGGATAAAATACGTAAGCGTCAATACATAAAAAGGTACACTCGTTATAATATAAAAGCCATTTACAAAAGAAACGTCTAGACGACGTTTAAGCTACTTTGCTAATTATGTTAGGTGAACAGTCTCTGAAAAACTTGATTCAAGTAATCTCAATTATTCTTTCTTGAATTCATGTACCGTGCAGGATCACATTTGACTGCCTTTACATGACCGGATATCACGCAACATTAACTTCATGATGGTTGCATTATACTTTAGGCAGTGATCTCTAGTAATTGGCTTTCCTGATGTTATGTCTGTTTTAGACATGGTATTCTCGATCGTTTGTACAGAAAAAAACTAAGACACATTGACTATCTTTACCGATAAAGGTGACTTCATATTTTACAAACGTTCACTCGATGCTTGTGCTGTGCTGAAAATAAAACATTTGTAACGGAAATTTTACTGAGAAAACAAGAATGTTTGTGTACGTGTTTTTTACATTTTTCTTATAAATAAAGTATGATAAGCAGGTTCACAAAATACGTGTCATTTAATTAACATGCGGAATTTTCCATGTCAAGCGAAACAATCCGTGTCATTTTACTATACCATTATTACAGAACACTCACTATAAAATATATATTAATTTATATAAATTGGGAACGGCGCCTTGATCTCCCAAAAACAATAATCGTTGTACAGTGTGTGTCATTTACTGGCAAACCTCTTGCTTCTCTTAAATAAAATTATGAGCTTGAGTGGGCAGCCGATTCAATAATATATACCGTAGTTCGTAAACGATAAAACTGTCTCAAAACTGTAACTGAACCAGGACATCAGTATGGTGTACTTTACGAAAAATTAGCGCCTGATCTGCTAGAGATTACAATTATATTGGCATATTCCAAATTTGAAAGGGATGAGAGTATTAGAAGGCCCGTGTGGTTTTATTTTAAATATGGGTTTCATATAATGCACGCGAAATAGAGAGTACATAAGGTGTGTCGAGATGGAGCGGGTTTTAACGGTAATGTTTAAACTAATATAATAGAGTGAGCTTTTGCTTACCGTAGTTTTATTTGAGGGTTGATCCTGTAATATAGCAAACGCTAAGCGTTGTCAAAGCACTCGTAAACAATAAGGGACGAACAATTGAGAAAGACGTCCTAAAACTGAGAGTAGCATATTTAAAAAAAGCTCCAATTTAAATTATATTCACGAATATGTATCAATCCATGTTAGAAACGAAATGTTCACAGTATTGCTACTTATCGGTAAAAATACAACTCTTGTTATTCTGGTGTTTATGAAGTAAACATGTGCTGCAAGCGCATTTAGGATGCATATCATTTGAAATAACATTGATTACACAATAAATGTTGTTTATTATTGTGTGTTCCAGAAATATTCAACCATTTTAACTGTCAAACACAAATAATTGTTTTAGACTGAAACCANATATATCAGTACTTCCAATTATCGGCTTCCAATCCGTGCGTTGTAATGGTGAAGACATGCAACGACGGTGAAGAACCCTCCTTTTGTCAATTGAAGAACCCGGTTTTCCACTTCACGATCACCGACCGCCCTGTGCCGCAGCCGCTTATTAATTATCTGCACCACGGCAGGATTAATTGAGTGACAACGTGCGATCTGGGTTGTCAGCCCCTTGTTAGACAACATGTGACAGTTTTACTGTTGTAACTTGGTGCTTAAGTGTTAACAGATATATGACCATAAAGTTGTACGTTAACGTCATCGGTATCATTAAACTTGTAAATCATTGATAACGGATATGATATACATAAACGATATCCGTAGTTAATTTGAAAACAAATTTAGTATGGCGTGACGTCTATTTAAAAACCTCTTTATGACGCTCACTTCCGCGTAAAATAGTTTAACACAAATGGAAGTCACTATAGCCTATAGTTGGAAAAGTATGTTTTATACATATATCGAACTGGAAACAAACGTAATTACCGAAAATGCAAGAAAGTAAAAATCGAACATTGTTTCATTAATGCCGGTTTTCTCATGGCGCGATATATATATACGCATAGAATAAAAAAACTGCTGCAAACTATGTCTTAATTTAGAAAGTACGACGCACATACATTTTCTCTTTCTTTATACAAATGTTTGTTTTAGTCTGGCGATGCGCAATTAAACTCTCCTTAAAAGCCATATAAGCTCAAGACGTCCATCCATTTCGTCAAAGATATCTAATTGTCTGACAAAGACTCAAACTAGGCTGCTTCATTGTGTAACGAAAATGCCAAGTCCATGTTTTTCATAGCGTCTGTCTCTAGCGTACAATTCCCTTCTCTAATACATACATGTTTCATATTATCGGTTTCATTTGATTAGTTAATCGCTAAGACGTCTGATCTTCGTTTTTAAATGTTCAGTTGTATTATTAATGATCCCCATGGTGTGAGTGTTTGATGGAAACACATAATATCTTCAGCGGATTATGCAAGCATTTACATATCACTCCAAAAATCTACGTTAAAATTAAAATTAGGGGAAAACAAGTCAGTTTAAGGTAATTTAGTTTTAAATAGCGTTTTTTATGGTTTTCAATGTATATCGTTTATGTGACAATGTTAAAAAACGTTTGACCGTTCCCAAGACGCAAACAACGACAACAACAACAATAATAAAGAAAAAAACAATTGCACATTTTTTGAGTGCTCTGTCTGTAACATTTTTTTTGTCAATATAATAATTCGTTGCTTCCCGTGAATAAATGTGCATTCACCTTACTTGTCGTTTCATATATATTGCCTTTGTCTCATTTCATTACATACATTAAATGACATAATGCTAGATACAAATTAAACAAAGAACTATCGTGTGTAGTCATTGAATCATCAAATACTTTTTAAGTACCATATTATAATGCTGTCGTTAAGATAATTAACTACAAAGGTAGTCAAATTCTACAGAAATAAGTTAATGCCAGGAAGTCCATTAATTTGATTATATGAAGATTAACCATTAAGTTGTTTTATTAAATCGGGATTCAAAACCAACGTACTTTGCAAAGAAATAGTTGCAATTCTTGTACCTATGTGCGACATAAACAACGTTTGACGTATGCAGTCAATGTTCTATAAATCTTCGTTTAAATCACGCAGTAGTTCTTAGGCAACAATTTCAATGCAAACTTATGTCAATGCAAAATAATTTAAGAACTGTCTCCAAAGTAGATGTATATTGCAAATATATAACGGACTATATGTAATACTTTACCTTTTTTGTATCTAGATTTGGCACGAAGTCGAATGAAAGCGATTGAAGTGAAAAAGGAAATAGGGAGCCTATGTTAATGGGCATGTTATGTTTCCAAGTTATTCGTGTAGACATTAAACACAAATCGACTTAGTAATCAGCATTTTCTTAAAACGAATAACAAAAATCCGCATATAAAAAACAAGATGTGTATGTACAATTCAACATTCGTCTTTGATGTCATGTTGGTTCTTTAACTGTTGTATTGGCACAAGTGCAGTCCCTTGGCTTCTTAAAAGAAGGACGGATGTAGACTGATCGGTATACGTTGTTTCGTAGTTGTTCGAAGCCATGCATACGATGTGATCTTTGCATCTTGAGCAAAATACCTCAATAAAAACACAGCGGAATCTGCTGCCGAACGCGATATATAGAACCATATTGAATGCTAAGGATGAGTAGTAAATCAACAGTGTTATTTGTCCAACAGCTTGGTCTAATGAAGACAAACCCCCACCAGTGTTCATGTCAATGAGCGCTAGACAAAATCTGTATACATGCGACGGTAAGTTCAAAACAAAGAACGATATTGTCACAGCGAACAGCATTTTGGTTACCTTTGCCATTGGATTCCGATTTTGTCTCGCGTTGGGTGCTCTAAGATTTCGACGTTTGTAGGACCTCACAAATTCACAGACAATTGCCGTCATGAGCAAGACTATACACACGAATGGAAAGATTAGCGTTAAGACGGTGTCGGTGGAAACTAACCCTTGCACTATATTATTGAGACTAGGATAACTTAAGCAAGATGACGGCGTCATCGCCCAAAAAGGAAAGTTATACAAACCGACTGATATTAATCCCAAAGCAGCGACGACTAGCTTAGCCTTAGTCGGCGTGCATATTCGGTTGACGACGAAAGGGCGGCAAATTCGAATGTAATTTTCTGCGGTCACAAACACCACCATCCACACGGAAATGAAGCCACAGACGTAAGTAAGAAAGACGATAATCTGACAAACGCCATTTGTAGAGCCTAACTTTAGTCGGAATGTTCTGGAAATCCAGGGAATTAGAAGTGTTGTCAGGAAACCATTGTCAGACAGACCCCTGACGGCCAAGAATATGCTGCACGAACTGTTCCTGAGTGTTTTGTGCATGAAGATGACTGTCGATACAGTATTTCCAATTAACCCGATTATGCAAAGTATTGGAATGATGTAAAGTTCTATATAGCGCGTGATAGGGTGTACGTCTCTTTCATCCGCCGTAATATTTATATACGATAAAGTGTGGTTTTCCGTCGAAGAGGACGTTTCGTTAAAGTTTGACATGTAAAGCGCTGCATCATGTTCAGACTAATGGAATTCCTAAAAAAGAAAATAACATTCAAGTATATGTACACTTTCATCCACGCACTATATATATTGATTCTTGAACAAATTATTTAATGCAATAATTATCAAAATGTCATGTCTGCGTAGTAAACAGGTATAATACAGTATCAATCGATGTCAATTACATCGTACTGACATTTTAAAACCGCTTATTTAAGCGGAACAAACTATTCAGACCAAACGTAAGTTGTTAAATTAAATAGTTATCTATTAAGATTATTACACTTATGAATAAATAAATAATATAAGAGGGTTATTAGTACAAGTATTTGGTAGGAACATACCCTCGAATATCAAATTAAAGAACTAATACACGTTTAAGTAAACTCATCTATGGTGCTTATCAAAGCTTAAATATGGTTAGGCAAAGAACATTATAACAGTTCATATCAAAATCCAGTTCTTTTTTTAAACAATAATATAGTTTGGTCATTGATAATTAAACTAAAAAGATCCGTTACATGACGCGTGTGAATTTTTACTGTATTAAAGGGGCCGTCCAACAGATAAAGCGTCGTGCGACGCGAACATATATTTTGGTAAAGTACGAGGATTGGTTATATAGCTTAAAAATACATCCGCTCTAAGATTGAGCGTGGATGGTCGAGTGGTCTAGGTGGGAGACTTTTTTCTCCAGGACTCTAGGGGTCAGTGGTTCAAGCCCTGTTGAGGGTTACTTTTTTACCGCTTTTAAAATTGTATTCTTGTTTTTTTTTATTGGAGATTGTTAGTTCAAATATTTAAATTTATCAATAGAAAGCATTTAGAGCATTTAATGACAAGCTTTAATACATGTCAAAATCTGTTGGACGGCCCCTTTAACGATCACAAAAACCAAACAAAAAATGTACAGCATATACGCGCGTATTCATTTTTCACGAGTTTAACAATTTATTTGCCATAAATTATAGTATATATCTTAAACGACAGGTGATTTAAAAAAAAGAGTATGCGCATAAGCAATTGAAATAGTTACACTGTCCATAACTAAGAGGTGTTATCACACCAAACATTTACTTCAACCTTTATCTACAGCAGGCAACTAAACATATTTTTGGGCTGAAATTGTATTATTTAACTCATCAACATCAATACGTTGTAAATGCGAAAGTGTGAAGGACAAATTATAAGGTTCTAACATACGTGTACGAGTTTTTAGTATTTGGCATGTAAGTCAATGGTTGTGTTCCAGAGCTGGGAATACGTGTTTTCCAATCTATATCAAATTACTTTTAATATGTGAAGATATGTTCGCATGTTATAACGAAGGTTAAATGATAAAAAAGGTTTCGACATTGGGTTTGATCTTAACACGGAAATGTATTTGCAGTCGGAAATACCGCTACAATATCAGACAGCCTTCGCAAAGTTTAGTTGCTCCAACCACAAATTCAATAGTAAAGTTGGTAGACATGTTGCATATAATTTGAGAATATGTATTTATTTATTTTTTTATTAACGACAACAATATTTCTATTATTGGTTGTGAATATCATGCTTTTTTCAATGTAGTAAATATGACGTTGTCCGTAGAGAATTTCTTTATGACTGCTACATGGATGAAAATAATGTACATGCCTTTTATAATCTGATTAGCGCAACAGATTATGAAACAATATTGAACTTATGTACGTATGTGTATCATCTAATTAAAACAATTTAACACGTTGATATACTTTATATCTAAGATGATATGTTTGCAACTACAAACATACGTTATGTTTTGTGTAAAATACTGTGTATTTTGGGGCCACATGCCTTTATTTACTTAATAAACTGAGTTGAATTGAGTTGAATCTGACGTTTATTAAATGTATTCAATTTTATATTGATGTTGTCTTTTATTTAATATTTTACGGATTTTACTTTTACAGTCATTTATATTTGTGATTAAAAATTGTTTAATGGTTTATTCAATAAGTTAAATCCGATACTCGCGGACGGAAGACGTAGCAGCACTATGACGAAACGAATTGACATACTATGAGTTCAATGTACTTACCTCTTTACTATTTTTATGATCCGCACCACTTATTAATGTAAAATCCGTGACACCGCTTTGTATATACCCACTTTCCATTAATGACATGTGGCCGTTGTGTATTTGTATTCTTCATCTAGACGCATCCTTCTGAAAAATATTTCTAGTCCAAGTCGACCATTATATTTTGTCACCAACGTATATCTTCATAACGCGTAAATCGCCCATTTGGAATGCGACTATTGGAACAGCGATAGCTCTTTTATACTAACCGTGTCGTCTCTTTGGTTCAGTTATCGGAAAAAGCAGTAGTGTTTCTGGTACTGGATCTATCAACGAAGGCGCTATTGTTTTCCTCGAATTGCTCAATGCTCTCTATAAACAGGTATTGAATTAAGTTGTCAATATACTAACGCTCTTTCGCGTGAATATTGGGGGATGCTACGTTGTGTCATTTTGTTTCATGAAAAGCACGCCGACACGTGTTACAAAGCTGTTTACTTATCGATAATATATTTCACATTCCCGTAAATGTGTACCTACTATGAACACAGACACGATAACAGTGGACAAAAGCGATGTTCTTGGAAAAATGATACAGTTCTTATCCAAATGGTTTTGGTGTAAAATCAAGAGAAATGAACAGTTGGGTTTGCATAGTAAAGATGTGTTTTAAGGCGGATGTAAATGACGCATACGTGATTCCTTGTAATATAATAATGTTGAATTTCTCTTCACACGGTCCTCTTTCTTGAAAAATGCATTTATTTCTTTTAGATATGATTGTGATTTAAAGGTATCTGGTTTTTATACAACTATTTAAAGTACAATATGCGATTTTTAAATGAATCGCATGCACTGATGTCGTTCATACGACTTCAAACTAAATCGATTTTATTTTTTAAACAATATATTTTATAATATATGTTCGTATATCAGCCTATGAAAAACTTAACATATTCCGAGATACCCATTTACAACACAAATACCTAATTGGACTTAAATTGAGTACACGACAAGCATACAACTAATACAGTGTTATAATTCACAAGTCTTTATAGTATTTATACTTGAAATCTGAGTTTTTAGTAAACGGTTTCGTCTCCCGATTTGAATGTGAAACAAACAAGTACATACAGGGCACGCTGCAATTAATCATGGTTAAGATTTCAGGCACTTTAACTGGAATTGCTCGAATGGCAGATGGGAGCGGATGACACGATTGGACACTCTTTAGAATTTCAAGCCTTATAGCTGCTAAGGTTCATATAAAGACAAACACAACAATAAAAATGACACTCTGTTACATTAGTGCACTCGTATAAAAATACGTCAATGTGGCGCTTAAAAAAAATCTGCGTTGTAACCAATATATTTTTGCACGTGCTAAATATCATTTTAATACGCGGTAATAACAAACATTACAGTATGTGTTATTTCTGCTTTTTATAATGTTAAATACTCTCTAATTGTTACGTTAAATGCGCTGTTTTGTTACAAATTTAAATATTTATCTATTAAATATGCCTTTCACTGTTTGTGTAAAATACAAAAAAAATAATACAAGGATTCGTGATGCTTGTGCCATCCACGTTTCTTTGATTTGCATATTGTGTTGGTTGATTGACAATGGTTAGCGTTTAATTTAAATATTGCATTTTAAATAAAACAAAGGGCTAAAAAACCAATAAAAAAATAATAGATATTTAAATACCTAAATAAATAAATAATAAATGCCGTATTCATGGTATCTTTATGCACAGTGACAAAATCTCTTTATTATTTAAACAAAAACTAACAGAACAAAATGACCAATCACGTATTTGAACACAATGCCGCATCCATTGTTTTATAATGTGGTATATTTGTTAATAATATAATTATACCTCACGGGAAATGCCCATGCACAATATACACATATCTTGCGTGCGACAATTGAATATGTCGCAAGGGAAATTATGTAATATCATCTTATCGCGGAGATTGACATATACTAGCTGAACGTCAAATTGAACACCATAATTTAAAGAATGTGAAAGTTAGTTTTTGCCTTCTGAGTTTGAAGGTGCTTACGTGTATCTACTGATTTTACAAACTTTATCCATCAAAACATATATTCCAAATGTGCATTATCACCAGTAAACTAAGCAGTAGGCTTAAATTTGATTCAATTCATGATGACCAGAAATGGTATGTGTTCGCAAAACATGTATCCGATTATAAAATTGCTTTCAAAATAATGTTAGACAAAGCTGAAAGCTGAATACCTTTAAGTTGCACCAAAACTAACGGATACTTCAAACTATATGTAACGAGTGCCACCCAGTGAAAAGTCATGTGTCGCGTCGCTGCTTTGTTTTTTCCGATTAATCTCACATTCATCGCGATTGTTTCTCAATATAAAGTACAGAGTTTGTATCAATACTATGTTAATTCATTCTTTGTCGCATGATATTTGGTAAGTATAACGCTTCGTTTATAAGTCATTTAAACAAACTCGGTGTAGAAATTCATATTAATCACATGGCATATTGTACAACTGACACATCTAACTATAGCTTAACATGTCCTTCCGGCACGGAAAAGTCAAGAATGCTGATGGTTTGGTCGTCTGAGTAATATTAAACATATAGCAATGTATGTTTATGTCCAGTATGATAAATTACATATTACGTCCCAAAGAGTACCATACAACATTTTTTCAATCATCAAAATGTTAACAGAACTGCGTAAGTCGTTTTGCATAACCATCGTCAAAATGACAATACGATATATCACCCGCTTAAGGGTGTGCTTTAAAGGAACTACAACTTAGTTAATAAAACTGGCTGCTATTTGTACAATGGAACCTGATCAATAGGATTCAAATATATTTCGGTAAGTCGTGTAGCCGGCCTAGAGGATTGCCGCGCCGATTACAGTAGTAATTATTAGGTTTCTTTTGACGTGGGACAACTCTAAATTAATTGATTTAAAGATGTTATTTAGTTGGCCCATACCATAAAGAATTGACCTGTAGTCACGCTTAACATATACAAGGATTAGTGATACATCAAAGGCCTCTATAACAAAAAGCAGGGAATTGTTTCGGATACAAATTAACATTTAACCAC
>VMBQ01008464.1:0-12681 GCA_007657795.1 Dreissena rostriformis
CTACTACTACTACTACTACTACTACTACTACTACTATCTGTAAGTTGCGGGTCGTCTTAGGTGTTGTTTTATAAGTCGATTTTATAAAGTCGATATATTTGATCATATTTGTTTTTCCAATAGTCTTTGTCTATACACTGTTTACGTACATTTGTAAATACCGGACATTCCGAACCAATTAAGGAATTCGACCTCCAGTACATTACAGTTGTTACAGTTCCTTTCATTATAGGGTATTTTATTCGGCTTATGTCATCTTCCTTATTAAACTTCTAATCGAGGAGCTGAAACTACAAAACGTGTTAAGGCAATTGTGAACTTATGAATGTAAACAAATGTGTGCCTCTAGTCGTATATACAAGTTCCGCTAGGATTACCAATGTGACACAAGAATGTCAAATACATAATGCAACAATGCTGCATTTGACTTCCGAATTTGGACATTCGTTTGTTGATTAATATCCACGATATCAGACATAAAATAACCATTATTTCCAAATATTACACATAGTTTTGTCGCGATCATGCACTGCTTACTTTTTGCAAAGAGCACACAAGCGTCGACTTGTTTAGATTTCAGATTGAGCTTAAAAGGATCAACACAATTCCATCAGTAAAAATGTGTGTATGAATCATCTTAATCTTGTAAAATAGCGTTCAATACATAAGCAGTTGTTCAAACATAGTTGTTATCAATAGCTGTACAATCCATGTAAATAAACTCAAAGAACCGAACCATCGACCGATTTGTCCCTATTCCAATTGTAATTTGAAGCGGAGTTTATATATGGACGGAGATTAGCGAACACCACTATTCATATGCTTTAAAAGTCAATAATAGTTTAGTTCACAAGGGCAATCTCTCTGACGGTTCTATGAATACAACACTTACCATATGAACATCTGCGATCAGATTTGATATATCATACATTTACGCGTATTGATTCAATTTATTCAATCCTCTAATGACAAGAAGGTGACTGATGTCAAGAACAAAAAGGGCTCACTTTAATAGTTTAGATTGCGGAACAAGTTAAACAATATTAGAAGTGATAATTGTCTCTAGACATAACACGTTTTGCGTTCTCATTTAGCAAAAAATACATAAAATAATGAACTTTGTAACAAGCTGACAGAAATGCAAAAGTCGGAGTATAAATAATTAACTTCATATCGACTAATTTGGGGCAAACATAGTCAGTTTAATAACGGAATACAACTACTGATATGCAGCACCGCTTGTTTGTTGCTATTTTCTCATTAAGTGTATTTTATATATACAATAGCTACCCCCATTTTAAAGGTCGGGTTAAAGGGAGGGNGGGGGGGGGTGGTCAGCAAAACTCAGTCTTATGAATTCATCATCATGGATTACGTACGAATAATATACTACTCCTACTTAAATAAGCGATATGCATTGAATGTGTAAGAATAGTAATTTGAGACCCCTTTTCGTGGCTTTAGAGTTTTAGGAGTGCACACACATATTGATTTCGACAATCTGATCTTGAACACATGACGTTAGGAACAACTTAAACAAAAGCACTTAGAATCCTATCCATGCATTGCATAGACACTTTTGGAAATCTGTAAAGAAAACAAACAAGGTTCGTGGACAAAGCTTTTGATTTCTTATTTAACAAAACTATCCACACTCGATTGTTTGGTTAATAAATCAGGAACGAACTATTATTTTATCGCGTAATTTTCCGCGAGTAAATTTTAGATAAATAAAAACCACCAATTCAAACAAGTCAATTATCACGTACTTTTTTTAATTGAACCAAATGTGCGCATAACAAATCCAGGTATAGTCAATAGCTTACGGTGACCAATGAAGTCTTACATCACATCGACTCATCGAAATTGTTTCATTTCTTTTAACTATGGGCAAATAAATATAAGAAAACACATCATGAAGTATGTGAATTGCATATTGGTTGTGTTGCCGGTTTCATTTTTGGCTGAAGGTTTCACATTTAGGCCCGTCTAACTTGAGACCGGTTTCACTTGCCTCGGATTATTGTGGTCTTAATAATGCGACTGGAGCCGACCCAGTCGGGATAAAAACCTTTTAATGAGTTATTGTTAAGCACACGAACAAATAAAAAAGAAAACGTAAACGGCATGCACATCGCTATTTTTCCACAATATAAAAAAAAAACATCAATAAAGTAATAACTACTTCTTTTAGAGGCAAAACGAAAATATAATTCCATATGAAGTTTGGCGCCCAATAATCTATAAGCTTTTAGAAGGAATTGTGCTTAGACGGTCATGCCATTATCCCGTTCAATCAACAGGGCATTGAATATCTAATGATTGAATCACAGTTCCATTAGCGCCTTTCTGATTTTCGACCTCTGGATTACAAACGCGTGAACTTTAAATAAAGCTGAAAGAATAATAAAGTGATAAAATATCTTACTAGAAAGCATTCTATCTTTTGTACAACTACTGATCCGGAGGAACACTAATTTAAAAGGTTTTTGGACGGATCAAGTTTATAGATATGCAAGTTATGACTTTGGTCGTACAGATTGTATTAAATCGTGAAATGTATATATTTCTAATGATAATACCACCCTTTTCTATAAATCTAAGATTTTCTTAATCAATTCACCTCTTCTAACAATAGACTTGTATGTGACTTCTAGTAATCTGTGTTCATTATTATGTTTTTATTTTGTAAAACATTGTCTATAACAATGTTTTACAACAACCAATATGTTCAGAGTAATTAACTTTTGACATTGTTCCACTGTAAAATATACTTCATGTGATTGTGTTCTCAATATTCCGTTGGAGAAGAACCCTGTAAGATCTTGATCTTTCGTTCTAATCTTTTTTTTGGAACAACGTGACTCAGTTGTAATTGTTTATGCTATGCAAATGTATTCCATATTTGTTCGTGAAATACAATATGTTTAAACGAATATTCCTGTCTTATGTCTGTGCGGATTCTGTTTTTACTTTCAAGGGGGATAAAATTGCCCTCTTTGAAAAACAAGGACTTGGACGTTTGATAAAAAATAATGGCATTCTAACAGTTTTTGACTCTATATACTTCAGTGAAAATATCCGATAAAATATGTGTTCAACTCCACGTTATTTACTTGTAAGTATTAAAAAAAAAACATGTTTGATAAAACCTAAATTGGTGTTTCATCATTTGTGTAAATCAAAACAGTTGTTGTGAGGTCATGTGTCAGTAACACATAATACACACTCTGTTTACTCTCGCCAATTGTTAATTACAACCTGTGTCTCGTTATCTGTTCATTGTTTCATCATCATTAAAAATCGCATATCAACGCACATCATATGTAAAATTATATCTCGTTTCGAAACTTCGCGTTACACAGTTTGTCGACTTTAACTTATATTGTTATCATTTATTAATTTATAGGAAAAGCTATATTTTACAAAAATCATATAAAATGCAAATAAGTTTCAACTTACATTTGTATAATGTCGAATTTGAATGTGAACTATATTATACTGGGTTCTGCAATCCTGACATCAAGATTGGATGGAACCTGTATTGTAAATCTTACAACATGGTTTCCACTTTCGTGTGACCGGTTTTACTTTCCTCGGATTTTTGTGGTTTTAATAGTGCGACTGGATCCAACCCAATTGGGAGAAAACTAACAATAGAAGTCACATGTATGACTTGATCTCGAGGAAATTTTGGTCGAAATATTAATCTTGACAAAATCTAGGTCAACATCTTACGTGCGTCCAAAAGCTTGGTCACCAGATCAAACCAGAGAAAAAGCGTCCTAAACATCCTCAAGACAACTTGTTTGGCTAATATTAAATGGGACTTGGTCATGATAATGTTTATCTTGACAATATCTAGATTAATTCCGAATCTGGGTCATGGGTGTCAAAGACAAGTTCACCAGGTCAACTCTAAGCAAACCAGTGTTACGACTATAGATGCCATATTTTAAACTCAAGCGTGACAATAGCTAGGTTGAGTCTAAATCTGGGTAAAGTGCAAACAAACCCGAGGTCAACATGTCTTAAAAAACACTGGTACAACTCTAAAAGCAACATCTATGTCTCAGTCTAGATACAACTTGGATGTGATGTTTATCGTGACAATATCTTAAAAGAGTTTGAATCTACGTTACGGATGTCTAAAAAGTAGGTCACACAGTCAAATCTTAAACACAAAGTAACCTCTCTTGAAAGCACTTTTATAAATCATTCTTGATAAAACTTTATTAAGAATGTTTATCTTGCAACATTGCTGAGTTCGAATCTTCGTTACGTATGCGTACCAACACTAGGTCACCAAGTGTAATCTTAAACAAATATTACCATTATAGAGGCCACATAAATGATTTAATTTTAATGAAACTTGGTCCGAATGTGCGCTTTGCTCTGTCGACTGGTTTACCAATGATCGAAACACGAGAGATGTGTTTATCTCTGATAGGAACCCATGGTATATAGTCCGTTGTCACTACATTAAATTGTAGTTAGACGTTATATGAAACAACAACAACAGCAGTACAGATAAATTATATACAATAAGAATATATGGTTTGCAAATGTTTTTGCTTTTCCCCACCCACTGCCATTACAATGAGGGGAATATATTGTGTTTATTCCTGATTTTTAGCTTGTTAACAGCTAGTAATTTCTAGACATGAAAGTATTAACATACCTGTTAATTTACATAGTTAAACGAAATTAATGTAATACCCATCTTCCTTTTTAAATTGTATTTAATATTAGACAAGAAACCTCCATGACAGAGTCATGAAATCCTGAAATACTCTACTACAATATCGTCCTAAAATACTCTACTAAAATGTTTAAAAAAGGATGCGTTTTTTAAGGAGCTATGTTCCCTCTACTGCTTTGACCTTCGATTTGACTTTGTCCTTGAAGAATTACCTTAGGGTGGGGGGTCAACACCAGTCTTGGGGGTACACACAGAGTATAACAATTATAAACCGTTCACAATATTATGCAATATAAATGTTATTACTTGAGCAAATAGAAACAAGAGAGCAACAAAATGAATTAATGTGTGTGTGTTACTGTATTTTTCCACCAAAAAAATAACACATTTCTTTTGACGTCATTCATCGTAGAGTGTATTCGGGAGAAGATGGCTAAATTTGACAGAGGCCGCTTAAGATTGTTTTGTGTTTAATTGTCGGTTTTCCATGGGAATAGTTATTCAAATCAATTTCACAGTTTAACTTAGCATTGATTTTTTTTTAAATTTATCACTCACAGGTTAAAACTTGACAATTATAAAAACAATAAGTGTACTTAAGATATTAAAAAATAAAGATACGTATAATCCTTTGAACGCCATAATGTTTTTTTTTATAGATTTGAAACTACAAATACGATTATTATAGCACTAGCCATACTTTCGCATCGAACACTTAATGTTACCGTATATATTTACCTAAGAAATAATTAGCAATTTTTATGTCGATGTGTTATAAATGTGCTTTTTGTAATAGGATGTACACGAAAATGTGTTCGTTTTCGGTAGAGTATTGATTTTAATCAAATTTTGAGTATATAAATCAATAGTGTCACAGTTCATTTTCATTATCTAGATATATGTATTACCTAGTGAAAATATTAATTTTCTATGATCACGAGTGAATAAAAATTAATAATTTACCAAACATCATCACATTTTTTTATTAAATTATTTTACCACCGCTTATTTACATTTTAAGCTTTAAAATCGAGAATTTTATAAATGTAATGACGTAGTAAGGTCGACAATCGACGTCATTTAACATTTAACTGGTATTGATCACTTTTTGAAACAGTGATTAATTGTTTTAATCAGTGATATTTCCCAATAAACCACCGAAAAGTATTTGCAAATAATTTCACAGATATCGCCTTTCGTTAATGGTCCCAATTGTATGACATTCATTGTTATTATAGTTCAGTTTAACTAAAATGACTTATATGCATACATTAGTAATATTGATAACGTAACATATTGATAATATTGACCGACTATTTTCAATAACCCTTTACTATATTGTTTAAATTTCATAAAGAAACAACATTGTAGTTTTTGGAATGACTTTGTTAAATATGAAAAAAATTCAACTGCAATTATTTTATAACAACATGATATGTTTACACACAGTAAACAAAAGCATATGTTAACTTAATTTATTTGTATGTGCATGTCGCATTTATAAGAAACTGCACATTTGACCGTAATACTTAATATATGCTTACTCGTTTTGCAATATCTCGACGCCGATATAGGCAATTGTGTAGCTTTAAGTGAAACATAAATGGGCTATTTCATAGACTGATACAGACATTTATTGTTGAACTTATTTTTTGATGCCACATTTTAAAAAAACGTATGGCTTGTAAACACCGAGTGGTTAAATATTGAATCAATTTAGCTTACAAGTCACTGCATTAGTTAAAATGTAATAACATCTTAATTTGAAATTCATAATATTTGGTTCGAGTATAATCCATGCAACCAGATGGTGCAGATTATAAAACTATTGTCATTCTTGTTCTAATGCTTACAGGGCGTAAATTACAGTCAGCTTACAGGCTTTTTGTTATGTAACGATAGTCGAATTGTTTGGGTAATGCTCCCAGACTGTACACGTCCCAACGTTGTTGTTGTTTTCAAATGAAATGCTGATGCCTATCTTTCGTTTGAGATAGGGCGTCCTACAAACATCTCCCAGCGACCATGAGGCACTAGTTCCGTCTCCACTAGGACCGAAATCGAACTACTGGTATTTAATAATGCATATACAAGTATGTTGTTAATGTAATGATAAGAAGCAAGGTGGTGTGCGCACAAATCGTTAGTATAAGGGTAAATCATAAAATAAATATCTTAAATTTGAAAACAATTTTCATTATAGAAACTTGAAATGGTAAAGAATAATTTACAAATGCGCTTCCTTGTATACATGGCCACATTCAACAGCGTATTTAAACATCACATTTTGATGAATTGTATTGTTTTTATAAATAAACATTATTGTTAACTTTAAATATAAGAACCCTGTTTCTTATAATTCGACAGGAATTATAAGAAGTTAATGGCGGTAAATATAGAAAGGCGTATGGCTTGCTTATGACATATCATGCAAATTCAATACGTGTTTAAATTGAATAGTTGACGTTTTGCAAAGCAGGACATAGACCTTGGGTAAACACATTCAACAAAATCAAATTAAAACGAATATTTATTGACATCAGAAAAAGCACTAAAATGCATGACAACATATGTGTACGTAAGAACAACATATATGATAAAGTTGTAAATTATTATAGATACAAATATAAACAGGTTAAACACAAACGGTTATACTGCTTAATTAAAAAAACTACCGTTTTCTAATGCATAAATTATCAAAATAAGCCATTAACATATGATTTTCTTTGTGGTAGAGAACAAAACTACATCGCGGCGTTGAAGATTTTATTTCGTAGCAACCTAGTATAAACCATTCAAGCGTATAACTGATATTTTTCTACGCAATCAATTGATCTAATACTTAACAAATCATATTAAGAGTTTTAAGACTTTAACGTGAACTAATGAAGATATTGCGTCTGTGGCATATGCGTAACCACTGTTCGTTTTATTCTGGACATTTTCCGTTTTAAAATTGAAAGAGCATAGACGGCTTTGGATACGAATCTGTCAAATGAGTTAATTGTTACAGCAAACAATTCCAGTAATTTATTGCTACACAGAATATTATATGTTTTTATCATTACTTGTTTTAACATAAACATTAAAACTCTCGAATCTCGCCGGACAGCTTACTATTAACGTTCAGACCTAAATTTCAATATAGTGTTGATCTAATAGTGTGTTTATCAAAATCGCAGTGACAAAGTGTCAACACAATGCCCATGCTACATGAAGCGGCAATCCTGTAAATGCATCCGAGCAACCTAAACTTAGGTATAAATATGAAGTGCACGTTATATCATATACTCAATTGGGATCATTACCGCGATTGTATAGGTTGCATGTATTGCCCTGTTAACTAAAAAAGATTGATTTAAATCTTGAAATATTTTGTCATTCCAACAAACTTTCACTGTACATTTACCAGCGATGTCGACAGATGTCACAAATTCCATGTCGCCAAAGTACGTGGCATATTCGGCGATGTATAACAAATTTCCATCGTACATTAAATTTACTTCTTCTTCATAAAACTCAACCAATGGACAAAAAACTATTTTGCCTATAAGAAGCATGTTGTTCAAAACATGTGCCATATTTAATGTCCTAACAATACCAATACCTACTAAGTTATACAATCGTTCCAGAAGTTCGAGATCGTATTTTGTGTGTTTATCATGAAGAAACAACAACCTAGGAATACTATGTGGCATTAATTCATGTTTACATTTTATCGATGTATCATTAAATCGGACGGTCCAATTTAAATTTAGAAACTGTTTTATTTCACCAATCAGTAAAGATGGTTTTGCGTCGCAAAATACAGTAAATGCGATAGCAAAATAGTCTATGATCACATAGTATGACTCCGTGATGTAGTTGGCATACTTAGTTACACTTTCAATGCTCATCGATGTCTCAATGGTAAAGTCAATGTCCTGGAAAAATGGTTGTATATCTTTCATGGAAGTTCCATTTGTTAAACGAATCGGCTCAGGGATAAATAGTTTCATGAATAACCCAACATAATCTGTGGGCCATTCTTGTAGTTCGAAAATGCACTCACCCTGGGGATTGCGTGCTTGTCCGACAGGGCAATGAATCAACCTGTGATTATCCTCGTTCTGAAAACGATACGACAGTTTTAATAACATATGCAAATATGGGTTAATAAAGGTAATAAACAACTCAGGTGAACCAATAGCGTGTTTTCTCAATAAACACTTCATTTACTCTTCGTAGGTGCAGTAACACAATAAGCAATGAAATTAGCAATGCAGAATTATCTTAAGCATATTGACATGGCTCATGGAAATAACCTGTTTTGTTATTCTTTACAAAGTATACAGGTAAGTAAACGATGTTTCTAGTCATTGACTAAGGCCTGTTTTCCAGAGTTATTTCTTATTTTGTTGCGACGATAAGAAAAACATTAACAGGAGCCATGATATGTTTTTGTATCTATTACGACATGACATACCTTTAATCCATTAGCTGAAAATGGCAATGCATCCACATGAGAATCGCCGTGAGTCTATTTGATTAGCCTGACAACGTTACGAGATGAAAAACTATTCGAATCATTCAAGTATTTGGATTTGTAAGGACACTCCTTGCTTGGTATAATGTTACGATTGCAGATGAAGCAGAACACGTTTTTGAAATAATAGTTCATACGCTCGGCATGCACATAAACAGATTGCAACGAACTCGAACATAATTCTGGGATACTGTTTTGATCTATATTAAATTGACGAAGGTATTGCGGAATTTTGGTTCCCACAGCAACAGTTTTGTTCGGACATGAATCCACCGGAGCCTTTTTATAGCATTGTAATTTCCCTAACGTGTAAATATCATCGTAAGCGTATGTAAAATGCGCATGACAGTTTGCTGCAAAGGTTCTAAATCTGATGGCGGAGAACATTGTATCAATATCCGACGGACTAGGATTTGTTAATACTACGTAAGAATCCCACTCTTTGCCGTCCTTAACCCCATTGCATGCTGCGCATTGCGTATTAATGTAGATTTTGTGACGACTGGACGAAAACACTGGCAGGAGAGGGCCCCAAGGATTGTGATGAAGGTCATAGCAGTTAATAGTTATGTTACAAGTGGTCACCATGTAAAACGCTACGTCGACTTTAAAGGGGTTAATATTTTGATTTGACAATGGATATAGACACTCTTCATTCTCATGCCGATCTGTAGAGTACACGCTCTTGAAACAGCAGTCATTGTAGAACTCACAGTCATCGTCGCAAAAGCAATCTGCAAAGCAATAACATTGTTAATATCTTAATTAATAAGTTCCCAACGGACTTCTGATGATACGAAATATAACTTGTGTTTTATATGTTAACCTCTGCCACTAACACGAATTGCTTTTGATATGCACTTCGGGTTTTATTAAACATAGTTGTATGTGTAAAGTTTTAGTTTACTAATTAAACGGAAAATTTAAATTAAATGACTGAAATACATAGAACGCATTTTATTATTAAGTCGCAATACAATATAGAAAAAAGTCAATCCGCAATATAATATGTAATGCTATTGAAAATGCCACCACGTGACCGTATAAACAAACCATCACAGCAAGGCGTCCATGCATTTTGCAAAGATCTGGCCGCCAGAGTTGATCTGTTGTTGCCACACACATCAGTTTGACCGCAGAAGTTTTCTCCATAAGAGTGAAACAGAGATACAATGTTCTCTTCGGTCCAGTTTCCCCGGCGCATTGGATTGCTTTCAGTCGCAATGATTGAAGTTATTGACATCACGGTAAAGGCAACCGAAACACAGTCAAAAACTTTCATTTTTTATGAAATGAGCGTCCAGTATACACTAGTTTTAATATTCTTATTTCACTATCTTCAATCACTGAAATGAAAATCAAATCGTACTAATCCGTACATAACATTGCGCAAATCAGGGGAAATAGTCAACATGGCGTGATGTACTCAAGGTGCAAAATGAATATATTTCAATGAACAAATAAAATCCAACGCAATTACTTATATTTTGAGAATAGCATTCAATGCCCTACATATGGAGAATAAACATAACGCGAGGTGAGGGTATATTTTAGAACAAAACATGGTGATTAATTGAACGAGCAACCAGAACGAGTAAAATACTAATTCATGTGTAAATGTAATGTCTTTCTAAAATATACTAGCAAAGATAATTGCATTAAAATAAAAACGCTATAACTTATATCGGATATTTCATTCAAGTAGTTATTTTGCAGTGGTGCGAAATAAATGCAATTGTGATATAATTTCGAATTATATATCGTTTAAAACAATACAGCTTGCATATTACAAAATATTTTGAAGAAACACTGTGACCCTTCCGTTATGAATTTGTTAAACAACGACTTTATTGTAACAAAAGGCCGGATCTTAGAATCATCTGAGAAACTATAGCTCAGTGCTATAAGTAAGTAAGTAAATTGTTTATTATAGTGACATGTGCAATATAACAAAACATCATAATATATATATATACAAATGTGTCTTGCACCCAGCCCAATGGGCCTATAAGTTACCAAGACAAAATATTTCAAATTATATACAATAGCACAACATACACTGATACATGTGAATACTATATTACGAGTATTTATATGAAAAAGAAAAATTAATGTACAGGAATTTATGTCGATGATATACTCATTCAGAACTATGCATAGATAACAGTTCGTCTTTTTAAATATGATTTAACAATACATTTAGCCAGTTTTCGTGGACATAAAGACATTAGTATATTAGCTTTATGTGAGACCCCTGGTTTGGGATTACTTTTGACTACAGGGGTATACGTTCAAAGTTGTTCTCGTGATAGGTACAAAATATAGATCCTTTTGATAGGTCAAATTTTCATCTATAAAACTTAATAGAGGACTATGTCACTATGTTTCGTAGCAAATGCATCTGAGCTTCTCAGTTTAAGAGAACAAGTTTTGCAAAGTGTTCACTAAATACCTATTAGTTAAACAAAATAATCCTTTTTCGACCCAGGGGCTTCGTAATTATACGATGTTACGTAGCAAAAACCAGGCGAGGCAAAGTTTGACCCCTGGAACATGATTTGAAAAAAAAACATGGTAGAGAACAACAATACGATGTTAGATAACAAATGACAAACCTCTTGGAATGCGGTTTCAGAGGAGATTTGTTTTCAAGTTTCACTATTTAGATGTAAGGAAAACAAGCTACTTCGAAGGTGCCGTAAGGTTTGACCTTAGGGGCTTGAGTTAAACTTTTTAGAGAATCACTTTTCGTTTTTGCATAACACATACCAAAACTATGGGCCTTGTTATTTCAGAAAACTGTTTTTAAATCTTCACTACGTGTATATAAGGAAAACAAGTTACATATTACATATCTGAACTTAGGGGAATGATTATGACAAATGTGTACAAGAAAATAATGCGATGTTCTATACAAAATATGAAAACTCTCGACCATTCGGTTTCAGAAAAGAACATTTGCAATTGTTCTTTATTAAATCTCGGTTTATGGACCTGTGACCTACTTCATTAACAAACCGAAACCGTATGAACAATTTGTGTAGTGGGCCACACAAGTACATTGTTATGAAATTTCGTCATTTTCCGCCTAGCGAGATGGCGTTTGAAGAAAACTTTAACGGAGTCTCGCATACACACACACGGGCGGAAGACGATCATCACGGTAAATCATCCATAAAGAGAAGTTAAATTCCGAAACATTCAATTTACGATATGCTGTTTTTCCGGTATAATTATAGCACACAATAAGAAAAGAGTACCAAACCAATGCGTTAAAAGCATGATTTACATTATTAGTTTATTGGTCATACGTTTGAATTATTAGAGTGTATGTGTTTGAGTGTTGAATTCATACAATACTGTCTCAAATACACATATTTTTCCGAAAAATAAAAAATATTTGCCTTTAAATGTGCAATGTATTTAATATGTAAAAGGTCTCGTGTATATATAT
>VMBQ01008465.1:3256-13410 GCA_007657795.1 Dreissena rostriformis
GATGAATCACCATCACGAGAAACTTCTTAAAAAAAAAAAAAAAAAAAAAAATTTTTTTTTTTTTAGGGGAAAATCATTTTTTGGGGAAAAATTTCTGTCTGAGGGGAAAAAAAATATCTAGGGGAAAGGGCCGAAATTCGGCGGGTCTTTTAGAAGGAAAAAAACCCCTGCACAGGTCAAAATCGCTCACAAGGGGGCATAGTGTTTCTAAAGCACATCACTTGTTACTTTTCAAATTGCTATATTTACAGGTATATTGCAGGCTATAAAAGAATGTTATCTTCTTTTTTACTTCACATCAGCACCACAACAATAAATTGCGACCACAACATGTGCGCGCGACCACAACATTTTCAAAACAACGGGTACAACGCCTTCTTTTCAGCAGAGGTAACGATATTTTTTGTAGCCGAGCAAAAATATAATAGTATCCAGGGTTTTTTTTCCTTCTGAAAGACCAGCCCAATTTCGGCCCTTTCCCCTAGATTTATTTTTCCCCTCTGACAGAAATTTTCCCCAAAACAATGAAATCTATTTTTTTTTATTTTTTTAAACCTTTAATTATATAAGTTAACCTGATCCAGTGTGTAAAAATATTGCATCATTAAATCATCTGTTGCCTTGATTTTTTTTTAAAACAGTTAAATATGTTAAATTGATTATTTAAGACTTACTTATTTCCCCCAAAATCAGGCGTTTCGCGCGATTTTTTTCCCCTCAAAATAGGCCAGGTCCTTTCCCCAAAATCAGATAAAAAAAAACTGGTATCGTAAAAATATGCGACTTGCTCATTGTCAACATCACATGAACCAACCTTTGTAAAGTCCTTGAGGTTAAGATATCGGATTTTTCTCAAGAATTTTGCCAGAATAGTAAACAATATTAATATTCGTATCGAATAGCATTCCCCGATTTTAAAATTTAGGTCTGTATGTCTTCGGGAAACGTAAAAAACAAAATCGTACTCACCGTTTGCATCCATTTTTTTAAATTGCCACCACAATGGAAGCTGCATTGCGACATTTTACGCACATAACACGAGCGTTATGGTTGCAATGATTCCACCCCGTGACAAAGATGAATTTAAAAGTGTGGGGATTCTCGGTTCTAGGAATCAATCTCAGCTCAGTGAGCATTTTCAAAAGACACAATGGACATAAGAGTGTATCTATACAGCCTGCAGTTCTATACAATGAAGCAAAACAAAAGTTTAAACAATGTCCTGACTATAAGTATCTGTCTTTTCTGGTACAGAAATAAACTACAAGGTACTATATCATTATTCTGTTAAATGACATAAAAAAGGTAAAATTCAATTTGTCTTCAAAGCAATGACTTGTCAGACAGCCTGTGTTTAGTTTAGCAGGCTTATTTCTAAAGGTACCTAACTAAAATTTGGAATGTTGTGTTATGAAATTTGTTGAATTTTGTAAATAATTATCATGTTTTACTGGTTGATTTGAGATAAATCCGAAAATATCAAAAGCAGCATTTTAAGTTATGGTAGCCAGATCTATTGATCAACAGAACAGTGATTTAAAATCGATTTTCCTGTCCAAAGTCAATTCAATAAATAAAAGTCGTATCTTAATTTTAACAATATCCGTTATTTTTTCATTTAATTGCAAGTATCCTTTACAGTTTCAGCAGAGACTTGGACTCAACCCCGAGTTGGACAGTCATCATGTTCTCGCGAATGCAGTTAAAATTAATTGCTCTTCGTACGAATTTCGTTCATTTTGCTGATATAATGACGATAACTATGTGATCATAAGAATGGACTTATGGAGTTGTTATTTTCTTACCCCACCCGCTAGGCTAATGTTTGAAAACGAAAATTAACATGTTTGTGTTGATAACGAAGCATTTTACACATCAAGCATTCCATCACAATTACTTACATGTTATTTCTAACAATCCTATACGGACTATATTCGCTATAACCCATTTTATTTCGATTTTTTCGGAGCTGTTGACAAAATACATTTGCTTTGAATTTGCAGCGCGTTGCTACTGACGATGTCGTCAAGTCACGTGACGGATTATAAATAATTGGCCAATGAACAAACATCTTTCTAACGGAGGCCCGTATGATGGAATCATATTTGTTTGCGCAGCGATGTTTAAATTACTTGACATTTAACAGTAAACAAGTTTTTCCAACCAGCAATTGTAATTATTTATCTTAAACATACACAACAGCTCTATTTACACAATGGAAAATAATAACCTAAATGACAAATCAGTGGTGTCTTATTTACTCAGTAGATTCTTTATAAAAAATAATCAACATATATATGTAAATAAACCATCTTAATAGAAAGCGACATAAAACAGCAATGCGGAATTTTAAGATGCTTCGGTATTTTTGTTTTTTGCTCAAGGATTATAAAATTTGACCATATTAACAAAACATCTTAAATTCACATGTACGTAAATTCACCGAGGTTGCGAGTTATAAATTAACTACAGGTTAAATATAGATCTATTCAACCAAATTACGGTAAAGATTAGTGAATTTGTCAATCAAACTATATAAGAATCGAAGTCTTTTTTAATTACTCAAATAATCCAATATTATACTCAAGAAAATATTATTTAAATAGAATTTTCATATTTTTCTGAGACACGTCCCTCACGTCCGCATAGATCTATATTTTTTTCTTTTCTTAAGTTAAAGTTTCATAGTTCTAGCAGAAGCGCCTTTTCAATAACGCGCGACACCAGTTCAAATATGCAATTTTTGGCTAAAAACCTGCAATAAATATGGTTATGTCGACAAAGAGCTCCCCCCCTCCCCTTCCTTGAAATGGGTTCATAAAAGCGGCATTATACAAAAACACAACCTCATATAATAAGGAACAATGCTTGCGAATTGTAATGTTGTTAGTTAAAGTTGTAAGGGAACTTCATTGGACAAGTTTCTAATAAACACTTTATTTACTGTCTAAGTTGAAAATTGGGCATAACATTTGTAATGTGTTACGTAGGATACTATACAATGCACATGCACAACTTCTTATGATTATCATGAGGAATAATTCCTGCAAGTTTGAATGTTGCAAGTTCAAATATTTATAAGAACATCGTCTGCAAATTTTGTTGCAAACATTTTATAGAAATTATAATTTGGAAATGTTAACAATTTCCAAACTCGGCCCAGATATCATTAGGAAAAATGTTCACAGCAATTTGCATTCTGATTGGTAAAGAATGTGAATTGTATAGAGTTCAAAAGATTTCGATCACTTAAACGATATAAGGAAAATTGCCTCGCCCCCCTTCAGCTTGCAGCCATGTTTTTCAACTGATCGGGACCATTTTCGAACACGGTCGAGATGTCATGTCAATAAAAATGTTCTGAGCAAGTTTCGTGATGAATTAGCAAAGAAGTGACTTCTATAGTGGTCATAAGGGGTTTACTACAGCCATATAAGGAAAACTACCCCGCCTCTGGCCACCATGTTTTTTAACGGACCGGAACCGTTTTCGAACTTAAACGAATTATCATAAGACCCAATTTCTGAGCAAGTTAAAAGTTGATGCGGGGCGAAGCTGCGACTTCTTAAGCGTTCACACGGTTTAACAAAAAAAAAAAAAAAAAAAAAAAAAAACANTACTTCCGAGGTGGCGCTAAGGACCGGATGTTTTGAATTTTCACGGATAATTCTTCACGGTGAGTATGTTTTATATGTTTTTTCAACATATTTCGCATTATTTTAAAAATCGGGCAATGTAGTGCGATTCAGTGAGGATTAAGGCATCCACAAATGTACAGAAACATATAATCACAACTCATTTGGAAACGTGAGACCTTTAAATAAGTTGTGGCATGGTGGAGTTGTATTTTGCCTGTGTGACGAGAAAATTTCCATCCGATTAATTCGCTTACAACATGAAACGATTGCATTCAATATATACTAGTTGCTGCATGACCAAACTCATTGGAGCCAATGCCAAGGAGGTGGCGCTAATGACAGGAGGTGGCGCCAATGCAAGATATATCATTTATGAATCATCATACGACTTACATTTGATAGATAATGTTCCCTTTTCATATTTTAATTGTATGTTTAAACGTCAATACGTTAACCCACATTTATACAGACGATATACACATTCTTTAATAAAAAACATAACGAGATGTAAATATGTAAATATATAAGTAACCAACTCAAGAAGTCAGCAACCTGAATAAAACATATTGTAAGATATGGACCCAAAATATGTCTAACTCAATAAACCAAATAACTAAATTCTCAACATTCTCAAATTATTTCTTCTACAAAAAATGTGTTTATTCAGTAAGATAATTTACGAAATAATTAAAACATGTTACTTCTGATTGAAAGGATTAGTTTTGCCCTCTAATCCAAATGCTTAATTCGCGAAAAGACAAAGGTCAACGAATCTTAATAAGGCTCAAATATGTCGTTTGTTCCCACTTACATCTCCAAACAAATAGGATAACTCAGTCTTTAATCGTTAACCTTTTTTATTATACCCAAGTTACTTTCCAGTTTTATAGTTTATTCAATGACAGAAATCTCCTAAATCAATTTGCAACACATGTTTCTTCATAATTATATAGACTTTACTTTTTCGATTTTATTTCATTATGATCGAATTAAGAAAAAAGATCGAACACTCAACCTGGAATACCACAACAAAAGTATGGTCGGCACCTAAAATTAAAATAGCTGAAAATGGGTATTGGCGCCACCTCCTGTTATTAGCGCCACCTCCTTAGCATTGGCTCCATCTCTTTTCGAAGAATGCAAAATTATTTATTAGATCGACAAGAAGCCACTTTTTATTGTGCATGCAACACATTGTACATGTTAAAAGCAATGGTTTGATGTCTTTAGCGATTTTATTGGGTGAAAATGTACTCGTAACAGAGGCAAAATACATCGATTTTCTTTTACAAACTTCACCATGCCACAAGCTATAAAGGTCATTACGTTTCCAATGTGTTGTTATTATAAGTGTGTGTACATTTTTGGATACATAAAGCTTCGCCGAATCGCACTACACTGCCCGATTTTTATAAAAATACGATATATGTTGAAAATAACATATAAAACCTACTCACCCTGTATAATTATCCGTGAAATATCAAAACATCCGGTTCTTAGCGCCACCTCGAAAGTAGCATTGGCTCATTTATCAATGCATCGCAAAAAAGAGGTGGCGCCCGTGATAACCGGCCATGAATATATCATAAGAACAAATATTCTGAGCAAGTTTTATGAAAATTGGCCCCACAATGCAACATTTTTCTTCAATTTGACCTAGTGACATAGTTGTTGACCCCAAGTGACCACGTTTCGAACCCGGTCGAGATATTATTGGAACAAATAATCTGACAAAGTTTCATGACGTTAGGCAATACATGTGGCCTCCACATTGTTCAAAGAGTAAACGACGGGCGCCGCACGCTGTACTCAGGTTATCTAAAAAGCATACGCGAAACTTCATATCTTAACGAATGCTATACGTTGAAACGTGTATAAGTATTTCATCGGACAAGTTTGTGTAGATACGATCAGACAGACAGAAGGACGGACAGACAAACGTCCGTGGTAATTCAGAAAGTGTGTTATCATTTTCAAAGGAAGGAGGATAAATGACAAAAGAAAGTATGTTTCGGGAGGACTGAATGACATTCTAAGTGTTTCAAATTTTGTCGTAACGTAAAAAATGTATAGTCTCTTATATTAAACACGATACAAAAATCCAATAATGTTGTTTTTTTTCGTCTGTTAAATTAATGCAGGTGTAAAAGCTGTGATTGCAGAGTATGTTCGAAACACGTATTCAAATTGTAAACGTTTTATTGAAAGTATATTTAATCATGTTAAACAGATGTCGTGTCAGCATTCTGCGTTTGATCACGAAAAGTGAATTTCTTTTTTTGAACTCTAAATATTTTCAGGGAAAAAAAACAATATTCATTACCCTTGTATGCGCATACATTTCACCACAATTAATTATAAGTAGCAATTTATAGAATTACCTGTTCTGCATGCACGTTTATACCGTTGTCAAGTCACGTGGCCGGCATAGTTTATGTCGGCCAATGAAAATTTGTTTTTCAATTTGTCGTCCTATCAAAATACGCATTACATGATGATTGTTGGAAAGGCCCGTCCAAGTTCCGTGGTGGTATTTTTAAAACTAATTTTATTACCACATACGCTATTGTGATATATATTGCCTCATCATATGATACGCCCGGCTGCGTCCTTTATATTTGTTTAAATATGTAGTTAATAACATTCTTATGCATTCGAATACGTTTAAAATAAACAAGAGTTCCGCGGTCGGAGACTTATGCCCCCAAAACAGGGCCTTTATTTTCACACTTATTGTGACAGTGACCGTGACTTTGACCTTGTGACCTGAAAATCAATAGGGGTCATCTGCCAGTCATGATCAATGTACCTATGGACTTTCGAGATCCCAGGCCTAAGCGTTCTTGAGTTATCATCCAGAAACCATGTGGTGGACGGACCGACCGACGGACAGACCGACATGTGCAAAACAATATACCACCTCTTCTTCGAAGGGGGGCATAATAAATATNTTTTTTGACTACATTTGTATTTGTATTCAAATCCTTGTCCATTATGTTGTAACGAACGTGTCTAAAAGAAATTTGCACAAACGATTTGTAGCATATACAGTCAAGTTACCATTACCGGATCATTACCCATAGCGGATCACTTTGATGTTCAAGACTGCGTATCGCGATAAATAGTTGACATTTTTAGATATTTTGCACACAGCATCTTCAAGGCCTGTTCTTTAAAACGCATTGATTGAGTCGTAATCGGAGCTACTCTTTGTCAAACATTTCGGTATGTTTTGCTGACATGTATTTACAACTTTGTTGACTTCCGTCTCGTTTCCAAATCGAGGTTGAACATTTTTCGCGGCCACATGCTATAACTCTGTTGGAAAGTAAGAAGTTTACGCATTAATTTAAAGGCCATATAGTAGTCTTTCTTCTTGCAAAAGCCCATTTCAGTTTTGATTCGTGTTTAAGATTTTGCAACACCTTAAACGAAATGAAGAATTAGGGCAATAACGGATCAAGCGTGATAATATGCGTATTGATAATATATTAAAATATATGCAAATATTGTTGATTCTTAATTAATAAATGATCACAATCTTAATGTTTTATTTATGTTCCATGTTCAATATCGATGATTAGATATGATTCAAACAATTGATTTGGTTTATAAGATGCCCATATCACCCATATGTGTTCTATCTATTTAGGATTTTCAACAGATAATTCACACAAGAACACCATGTGTAAAGTGAAGATACAAGATCACATATAGAAAACAATTAATAAAAAAAAAAAATTAATATAATTTTTAACTGGCAATGTTTCTTGGTCCTTGTTAACATCACAGTTCATGTTTCGACAGTTCAAATAGCGTGTTAGATTCCCCACTGAGTTGTTTCGATCACGTGATCCGTTATGGCTACAAGTGATCCGTTAATGCATGAATTCTGCGGCGAAAAAAAGAGGTATTACAAATACATTTCGGCTGCGTTTAAAAATAAGACTATATGCTGCATCAGTGAGCAAAGCAAATATTTAATCAAACTGGTGTAAAAGAAGTCTCATCACATTTATTGCTTTTCACCAGAACAACTTTATTATGCTGATCCGGTAATGGTAACTTGACTGTAGCCCATCCATTGGATTCTGCAATAGCTGTTCTAAATAAAGCGTTTTAAGATCATGTTAAATAAAAAATTGAGTAAAAATACTATTGGTTTGTATACATTATTAACTTACACGCTGTTCTGAAGGTCCCTGTATCTGTTTTTCTCGGCGTAATGCATTATATCGTTGAAATATTCAGAGCGCAAAAATTCGTGTTTGCTTTTACTGTTTAGCTTGTTGCTAATAGACACGTTGCTATGTCACGTGACTGTTTCCGTATTGCTGACAAATCAATTTGACTCTTTCATATTATATTGTGATCTCGACCAATATATTAACCGTACACTTGGGGATCGCGATGGTATCAATGAGTTTGATGGCGGTCTAATACGAATGTGGTTGTTTTAGGTGTAACATCATCAGACCATCTAGCTCATGCAGATGCCACATAAAACTTGGATGACCATTAAAACTACTTAGAATCTACGAGATCGAACCATTTTCTAACTCGGCCAATATACATCTTTTTTGATAATATGCATTAATAAATGAGCAAATGCTACTTCCGAGATGGCGCTAAGGATCGGATGTTTTGAAATTTGACGGATAATTCTACAGGGTGAGTAGAATTATCCGATAGGTTTTATATGTTTTTTCAACATACATCGCATAATTTTAAAAATCGGGCAATGTAGTGCGATTCAGCGAAGATTTGTTCACCCACAAATTTCAAAAATTAATAAAAACCACCCATTTGGAAACGTGATGACCTTTATAAATTGTGGAGAAAGTTTTACTTCATTGCCCGATTTTTTAAATAATGCGAAATATGTTGAAAAAACATATAAAACCAACTCACCCTGAAAAAGTATCTGTGAAATTTCAAAACATCCGGCGCCCGTGATTACCGGCCGTGTTAACTAGCTTTCAATATTGCCATATCAGGAAACCTTCCCAGCCCCCCTGCAGAACACCATGTTTTTTTAACAGACTGGAACCAATTTTGAACTCTGCCTAGATATAATTGGAAATAATCTACTAAGCAAGTTTCATGTCTACGGCGGCATAAAGGGGACATAGGAAATATTTTATTTAACGGTTTCTATGACGTGCGCACGTCATAGCTATGACGTGCGCACGCGATAGCTATGACGTGCGCACGCGATAGCTATGACGTGCGCACGCGAGAGCTATGACGTGCGCACGCGATAGCTATGACGTGCGCACGTCATAGCTAACCAATGATAATACGTATCAGATCTGCCATTGTTTATCAAAAAATGGAAATACTTTGTGATTTGTCTGAAAAGGGATTGAAAAGCTGGGAAATTCAGCGTGTATTGAGAATGGACTATGGTGTTCAAATCAGTATTCGCAATTTGAAAAAAATAAATAAATGAATAAGAACTGAAAAGAAGAGATTATTCAAACATCGCTAGCGTAACTCATTTTATACAAAATGAACTTCTTCAATCCGATCAACTGCATGGATATCATATGATGGCCGCCAGATGTAAAGAAAGTGGTTTCAATGTACGAATGGAAGATGTGCGTATCATTTTATTACACTTGGACCCAGTAGGTGTGTCTCTGAGGAGATCAAGAAGTATCCGCAGGCGTGCATATTATGCTGCTGGTCCAAACTCCATTTGGCACTTTGATGGCTACGATAAACTAAAGCCGTTCGGACTCTTTATAAGCGGGTGCATATGTGGCTTCGCCAGACGTTTGATTTGGCTGAATGTGTTTCATACAAATAATAACCCCCGGGTAATCGGTGGGTACTATCTCGAGGCTGTAAATTTGATATTTCATTGACTACCATTTAAATGCTTTCAACGTATATTCGTTCATGAGACTACAGAAAGATTAAGGCTATGTGCGTTTATTTGAGTTTATTTTAGTTATCTACTATATCTATAGAGAGATATATTGTATGTGTTTCTATAACGTAGAAAACGATTTGTTGAAAAATGTCCTCCTAGATGTGTACCAAAAAGAAAGTGCCCGCCTGTCGAACAAGTTTACAGATGTTAGTTTGTGCTTTGATTTATTTTAACTTAGGCTGTACAATTTACAAATATAGGTATGTTCTTTACAGACCTGTACTGCCCACAATAAAAGTTTTAAGGGGACCAGTCAGCAGTAAGATTTTGTCCGTCTTTCTGTCTGTCCGTATGTGGATCCGTCCAATCCTTTCTTAGGATATAATTCCCCTTCTTCGTAACACCGCCGATATTAAATTTAGCCAAAATTTCTTGGAGTAAATATCATCATGCTTTCTAGAACATTAAAAAAAAACACTTAATTTGCACATTGCAATCATAATGTTGATCCACAAATTAATAAATATATTTTATAAAACACAAACAAGATGCATAATATATAGTTTCGGCATACAGTATGGTTAACGATAAGGACTATATGTCGGTGAGACGTTTAACAGTGTCTACACATCACAATT
>VMBQ01008466.1:0-16956 GCA_007657795.1 Dreissena rostriformis
TGTATATAAAAAAATCCGAAAAAAAGAAGCTATCCGGAATACACTTCAATTCCAATCCCCTTGACGTAGGCATAAAGACAGACATACAATTTTATTGGCGAATACAATCAGTACATAGCCATATATACATAGCAAATATTTCAATAAAATAGCATGTCAAGGAATGTAATTAGCATACTTGTTAGTTTAATTTCGGAGAATGTTCTCAACAAATTCGATGTGAGATAAATATTTGGAGTCTATGTATTACAAAAACAAAATGGATATTAGATTTATTATAACAACAACTATTAAATGACATTTAACCATTCCTAAAATTAAATACAATAAACGACGACATTTGAGCAGAAAATGCATATATTTTGTCAATAACAGTGGGATTCAATAGCAGAAATTATATATAACACACAATTCTGAAATTAAATATATAACAAATACATTTGTAAATATACACGTAAAAACATCCAGCAAGAATGTGATATGATTGATTCATATTAAACCGGTCGCCCGTGACAGTGCTTGAACTTTAGTCAGCTAGTGCTTAAAGGTGATGCATTTCTAGGCTACATTCAACTACATTTCCAGAGCGCATCAAACTCAATTGGTGATCGGTCCTATAGGAACAGACATCAAACTCTGTTCAACAATCATTATGATAGAAGGCAAACGTTTGAATGATTGATGTTTTTTTAAGCTTTAAAATCATTTAATCCGTTTAAAAATTTTAAGTAAATGTCCGGTATACAGAAATAGGTAACCACATCATTCGGCTTCGATCCCCCCTAAATGTTTGAGGGATGACTGGGGGTCGCTAAACGGCCAAAAGACGCACAAAATCAATCATAGGGTTAAAAAAGATTCACTAGTGTGACTAATTCCGTTATTCTGTAATAGTATGTGGTGCAAATCTACGTATGGATTCAATTACAAAGTGTAATTCTTACTGTTTTAAAGAAAAAAAGGATTAATAATAATGTTCAATGAGCGGGGTGTGGGGATGCTATAAAATTGTGTTGTTTTTTTTTCAAAATTATCAGTTGCCTATGATAAATATGTCTGGTAGTCCTAAATATGAAGTCGGTAGCGTGGATTCTGTCCATACAAAGGTATTGGTCTTAATCCACCCAGTAAGTCAAATATATAATAGACAATGTTTCTGGGAGCTTGTTAAACGAATTTAACATAACTGACTTAGGCGGCGAGCCAACAACAGAGCGCTCTATACNCAATTGGTTTTGGTTGAAATAAGGCCCTTTGTCTTTTTGTCCACTGTAGACTATATAGTTTATATAGCTGTGTCCACACATGCATATTGATGGCATCAGTGTCTATGGCGCTTTTCTAGTTTGTCCAATCTTCATTTAACCTTATCAGAAATTTTGTATTATTGATATCTCGGCAAGTTCGAAAATGGTTTTGAAAACATTACAAAACTGCTCAGAACAGTTCAGGTCCTCGAAGTCTCATTTGTTTTAAATTTCGATTAAAAACAAATGCTTAGTCTCGTTACTGAAAAATGTGGTGATACTTTGCTTTCAATCTACCATAAAACCAATAACATAGTACTATACCTTCGTCTGTATCAATATCAAGTACTGTTTTTGCCCCTTACCTTCGGGTTTATTCTCGTTAGCGGCTGTTGTGGGTTCAGGTTTTTTGGTGGTAAGTGGAGGACTTTGAGTGGTGGTTTGCTCTGGTAGCACAGGGTCAACAAAAGAACCTGCAAGACACAGAGGTTTGGTTTTTGGCTTGCAACAGGCTATAGTTAAGCATTGTAAACACTTCAATAGTCAGATTGTAGTTCCCATACGAAGTGGGAGGTATTAAACATTTCACTTGTCCGTACGTCCGTCCGCACGTCCATATGTAAGTACTCCCATAATATTCTGTCTTGAACGTCGCTTTTACTACTAAGTGGATCTCTCTCTTAAAGTAAAAACTTTAATGACCTTAGTGTGTAGATGATCGTAGAGAAAGGAATTTGGGCTACGACAAAGTTTGGCAGAATTATGGCCCTTCCTTTCTATTTCCATTCCAGAAACTTGTGTTTTCAACTCCTATTTAACTACTGAGTGGATCTCGCTCAAACTTTCGCAGTTGAATAACCTTACAGTGTAGATTATTGTACAGAAATTTGGGTTGCGACTAGATTCGACAAAATTATCTCACTGTGATACTGTCTATTTATTCCAACTATATAATATACTAGTATAGTATATACTTTCTTTAAGATCATGTACACATTACGGTCATTCATATGTGAAAGTTTTAACGGGCTCCACTCAGTAATTGAAAACAAAAACGATATGGAATACTGAGTGGAGCCCGTTAAAACTTTCACATATGAATGACCGTAATGTGTACATGATCTTAAAGAAAGGCAATTTGACTACAATTGGTTTTGGTTGAAATAAGGCCCTTTGTCTTTTTGTCCACTGTAGACTATATAGTTTATATAGCTGTGTCCACACATGCATATTGATGGCATCAGTGTCTATGGCGCTTTTCTAGTTTGTCCAATCTTCATTTAACCTTATCAGAAATTTTGTATTATTGATATCTCGGCAAGTTCGAAAATGGTTTTGAAAACATTACAAAACTGCTCAGAACAGTTCAGGTCCTCGAAGTCTCATTTGTTTTAAATTTCGATTAAAAACAAATGCTTAGTCTCGTTACTGAAAAATGTGGTGATACTTTGCTTTCAATCTACCATAAAACCAATAACATAGTACTATACCTTCGTCTGTATCAATATCAAGTACTGTTTTTGCCCCTTACCTTCGGGTTTATTCTCGTTAGCGGCTGTTGTGGGTTCAGGTTTTTTGGTGGTAAGTGGAGGACTTTGAGTGGTGGTTTGCTCTGGTAGCACAGGGTCAACAAAAGAACCTGCAAGACACAGAGGTTTGGTTTTTGGCTTGCAACAGGCTATAGTTAAGCATTGTAAACACTTCAATAGTCAGATTGTAGTTCCCATACGAAGTGGGAGGTATTAAACATTTCACTTGTCCGTACGTCCGTCCGCACGTCCATATGTAAGTACTCCCATAATATTCTGTCTTGAACGTCGCTTTTACTACTAAGTGGATCTCTCTCTTAAAGTAAAAACTTTAATGACCTTAGTGTGTAGATGATCGTAGAGAAAGGAATTTGGGCTACGACAAAGTTTGGCAGAATTATGGCCCTTCCTTTCTATTTCCATTCCAGAAACTTGTGTTTTCAACTCCTATTTAACTACTGAGTGGATCTCGCTCAAACTTTCGCAGTTGAATAACCTTACAGTGTAGATTATTGTACAGAAATTTGGGTTGCGACTAGATTCGACAAAATTATCTCACTGTGATACTGTCTATTTATTCCAACTATATAATATACTAGTATAGTATATACTTTCTTTAAGATCATGTACACATTACGGTCATTCATATGTGAAAGTTTTAACGGGCTCCACTCAGTAATTGAAAACAAAAACGATATGGAATACTGAGTGGAGCCCGTTAAAACTTTCACATATGAATGACCGTAATGTGTACATGATCTTAAAGAAAGGCAATTTGACTACAATTGGTTTTGGTTGAAATAAGGCCCTTTGTCTTTTTGTCCACTGTAGACTATATAGTTTATATAGCTGTGTCCACACATGCATATTGATGGCATCAGTGTCTATGGCGCTTTTCTAGTTTGTCCAATCTTCATTTAACCTTATCAGAAATTTTGTATTATTGATATCTCGGCAAGTTCGAAAATGGTTTTGAAAACATTACAAAACTGCTCAGAACAGTTCAGGTCCTCGAAGTCTCATTTGTTTTAAATTTCGATTAAAAACAAATGCTTAGTCTCGTTACTGAAAAATGTGGTGATACTTTGCTTTCAATCTACCATAAAACCAATAACATAGTACTATACCTTCGTCTGTATCAATATCAAGTACTGTTTTTGCCCCTTACCTTCGGGTTTATTCTCGTTAGCGGCTGTTGTGGGTTCAGGTTTTTTGGTGGTAAGTGGAGGACTTTGAGTGGTGGTTTGCTCTGGTAGCACAGGGTCAACAAAAGAACCTGCAAGACACAGAGGTTTGGTTTTTGGCTTGCAACAGGCTATAGTTAAGCATTGTAAACACTTCAATAGTCAGATTGTAGTTCCCATACGAAGTGGGAGGTATTAAACATTTCACTTGTCCGTACGTCCGTCCGCACGTCCATATGTAAGTACTCCCATAATATTCTGTCTTGAACGTCGCTTTTACTACTAAGTGGATCTCTCTCTTAAAGTAAAAACTTTAATGACCTTAGTGTGTAGATGATCGTAGAGAAAGGAATTTGGGCTACGACAAAGTTTGGCAGAATTATGGCCCTTCCTTTCTATTTCCATTCCAGAAACTTGTGTTTTCAACTCCTATTTAACTACTGAGTGGATCTCGCTCAAACTTTCGCAGTTGAATAACCTTACAGTGTAGATTATTGTACAGAAATTTGGGTTGCGACTAGATTCGACAAAATTATCTCACTGTGATACTGTCTATTTATTCCAACTATATAATATACTAGTATAGTATATACTTTCTTTAAGATCATGTACACATTACGGTCATTCATATGTGAAAGTTTTAACGGGCTCCACTCAGTAATTGAAAACAAAAACGATATGGAATACTGAGTGGAGCCCGTTAAAACTTTCACATATGAATGACCGTAATGTGTACATGATCTTAAAGAAAGGCAATTTGACTACAATTGGTTTTGGTTGAAATAAGGCCCTTTGTCTTTTTGTCCACTGTAGACTATATAGTTTATATAGCTGTGTCCACACATGCATATTGATGGCATCAGTGTCTATGGCGCTTTTCTAGTTTGTCCAATCTTCATTTAACCTTATCAGAAATTTTGTATTATTGATATCTCGGCAAGTTCGAAAATGGTTTTGAAAACATTACAAAACTGCTCAGAACAGTTCAGGTCCTCGAAGTCTCATTTGTTTTAAATTTCGATTAAAAACAAATGCTTAGTCTCGTTACTGAAAAATGTGGTGATACTTTGCTTTCAATCTACCATAAAACCAATAACATAGTACTATACCTTCGTCTGTATCAATATCAAGTACTGTTTTTGCCCCTTACCTTCGGGTTTATTCTCGTTAGCGGCTGTTGTGGGTTCAGGTTTTTTGGTGGTAAGTGGAGGACTTTGAGTGGTGGTTTGCTCTGGTAGCACAGGGTCAACAAANAACTATAAATACGATAGGCACTATATGTATCTGTATGTAACGCATTTATAGCATTGTCTCAATTAATTTATCACCTTCCTCCGGTTGCTTCACCCATTGGACTTCTTTTAAATTGGTTTAACATATTGGTGTGAGTTACTATGTTATCAATACAGTCATATTATACCTATGTCCCTAAACAATACAAGCTCTGTTTGATTAGAATCCAAGTCCTTGCACAACGCTATGTTTAACATTTGATTCCGCAGTATCAGTTGAGGGTACTTGGGGTTTTCTGCAAAATAAATATCAAGATTAAACGGTCATCGGCAATGCCAACACAATTAAGCAGAATCGCATGTTCACTATTTCCATGGCCAGTTAAGCTCACCTGAGCACAATTTGCTCAAAGGGAGCTTTTCTGATACCGTGATGACGCCGTCCGTCCGTCCGTCCGTGCGTGAGTACGTACGTAAACTTTTTCTTCTAACTACTTTCCTTCGCAACCTTAAGGCAGATTTTCATAAAATTTCACGGGAATTATCTATGTGTGACCATTTGGAATAGTTTTATAATTGTCTCGGTCCATTGCATACGTAGGTCGACATAACTATAAATATATTAAAAATTAAAACTTCTAAAATCTCTTAAACTACAGGGACCATATGTTTAATGTTTAACGTGAAATATCGTGTAGTGGTCCTCTACCAAGTTTGTCCAAATAGTGCCTCTGGGCTCGAAATTGGCCCCACTATTGTGGTAACTTGTTTTCCTTATAGGCATATAGTGATAACTTTATAAATCTCTTCCGAAACTGCAAGATCCAGAGTGTTTGTATTTAGTTTGCAACATCGTTTGGTGGTCCTCTACGAAGTTTTTTCGAATCATTCCCATGGTGTCAAAATTGCCTCCCCCGGTGGAAACTTGTTTTTTCATTATATCTTTGAATAATTTGAAACTGGTGCGGATCGTTGAAAAAACATGGTCACCAGGGATGTTCACGTTTCCTTTCAGGATATAGTTACATAGTGTAAACACTTCAGAAGTCACATTTGTATGTGTATGCCCTTACGAAGTGGCAGGCAATAAGCATTTTACTTGTCAATTCGAACGTCCGTCCGTCCGTCCGTACGTCAGGAAACTTGTGTTTTTAACTTTTCGTTAACTACTTAGTGGATCTCGCTCCAAGAAAAAAAGTTGAATGACCTTAATGTACATGAAAGTAGAGAAAGGAATTCGGACTGCGATAATGTTTGATAAAATTATAGTTCTTTCGTTGTTTTTCACTTCCCGACGCAGGCGTTTTCAACTCCTCTTTAACTACTGAGTGGATCTCGCGTAAACTTTAACAGTTAGATTACCTAAATGTGTAGATGATTGTAAAAAAAGGAATTTTGGCTGAGACTACATTTGGCAGAATAATGGCACTTTGTCTGTTTTTCCAACTATAGAATGCATACATGTAGTCCAAATTCTTTTTTTTTTTTTCAATTCCTCTTTTACTACTGAGTTGATCTCGTTCAAACTTTCACAGATGAATTACCGTTATGTGTACATGATCTTAAATAAAGGAAATGTGGCTGCGATCGGCTTTGGTTCAAATATGGCTTTTCGTCGACTGTAGACTATATAGTTGATACAGCTGTGTCCAAACATGTATATTAATGGCATCAGTGTCTCTGACGCATTTCTAGTTTGTCCAATCTTCATTTAACCTTATCAGAAATTTTGTATTAATGATATATCGGCAAGTTGGAAAATGGTTTTGAAAACATCACAAAACTTCTCAGAACAGTTCAGGTCCTCGAAGTCTCAATTAAGGGACATAGTACGTGGCCCTCTTGTTTTTTTTTATTATTATTATTATCGATTTAAAACAAATGCTAAGTCTCGTTACTAAACAATGTGGTGATAATTTGCTTTCAATCTACCATAAAACCAAAAACGTAGCACAATACCTTCGTCTGTATCAATATCACTTACTGTTTTCCCCTTACCTTCGGTTTCATAAGCGGCTTTTGTGGGTTCATGTTTGTTGGTGTTAAGGACTTTGAGTGGTTGTATGTATTGGTGGACATGGGGTCCTGGTAGTTGGTAGCTCAGGGTTATCTCAAGAAGGCTGAATGTATGCGTCACTCGGGTCCAACATCATGGACGGCATCGCCAAAGGACTGCAATATTCAAGACAAACACATGGCTTGCATAATTACGCTACAAACGATAATAAATCTGAAATACTAGTAGCCAGGTAAAATACCTTGGATATACTTCGCAACCAGGAACTTGGATATGACCGAAGATGGGTTAGTTAGTAGTCATTCAATAGACTAGTAAAACAAGTAACAAAGGACCAAAGTTATGGAAGGGATTTTAAGTCAAAATCAATTCATGCGAATTTCATATTTGTGTCCTTATTTTTCCGGTTAAATTAATATTTGAGTTGATATACTAATACCCGCATGCATACATTTGTTAAGATAATTTTATATCGAACATGTATGTTGCAATTTGGAATGCAAACGTCATTTATACGCAAAACTTTACACGCATGATATATTGACTTTAAATTCCTTCCATACAAAAAAAATAACATTAATGACTATATACGGGAACATTAGAACGAAGACTTGTAAGAACATGAATGTACATTACGTTTTCAAAACAAAGAACATATACATAGGCCTCAAAATCATATAAATTCTGACTACAATTATGTCTAAACCGATATCCTCTTTTTCCAAGTCCTTGATCTGGTCAAGAGATGTTAAAGCAATTTGCATGGTCTGTGGATACGTATTGTGATATTTTTAGCTTTTACAAACAAAAAGGTAATCTAATTCATGGCTGTAGTGAGGTCCTCACTTAGCCTCTTTTCAAAGGAGATCACCTGTTGATTCGTCTCGGACTTAATTATATCGTACTTATTATCAAGAATATCCACACGTACTGAGAGATCGAGAGTGGTTTTCATTGATCCCTCAAAATCTTGACCAAGTTTCAATATCTTCTCAGATTGTGATTTGGCTGAAGCCTTCTCCTGCTCAAGTCCGCGTCTCAGAAGGTGCGCGTGTCGCCCTACTTCCACCGCTGCGAATTTTTTTACGTGACTGTCCATATTTTTTAGTCTTTCCTGGACAGCGACCATCTGCTGATTAAAAGTAGCCACCTCACTGAGCCTTTTTTCAATGGAGATAACCGTCTGATTTGTCGAATTCATGGCCGATGTTAGGTCCTCACTTAAACTCTTTTCAAATGAGGTCACCTGTTGATTCGTCTCAGTCACCTTGACCATGAGATCCTGTATCTCTTTCTGCATCTTAATTTGTTCTAATTTCATTTCGACCAAGAATCCAATGACATCTAATTTTGCAGACATCAGGCTGTATACCTTGTCCGAAGATAATTCACAATGTCCACTATTGGCTAACAGAATAACCGACCCCAATAAATAGATCAGGAGACACATGTTTCAAGTCGTTATCTTTTACTTTCGATCGTGTTCAACGTTAATCCTTTCGTTACGCAAATTATGTTGTTCTCAGGCGATTTGCCTTGTAGAGTATATTCATATGTAAGCTTGTTTTTAAAGGATCGGTGCGAATTAAACGGAAATCGCTTGTTAAAACGGAAAAGTCGTTTTGACGAGGCCAAAAATTATTTCTACTAGGGTTAGTCCTTAACGTTTCAGAAGTTAAAGGGCATATCGACGATAAAAACAGTATTATAATTTGATTTTTGTTTATACCGGTTTTCTTTTTTTGTAAATCTGTTTTAAATGATATCTTGACACATATGTCTCATTTTATAAATGTTCATGAACATATTTTTTTAGAATTACAAAATAATTTTCCTCTGAAATTTGAGCTGGCACTGAACACTCAGTCATATTTATGAAATCGTTATGAAGGAAATGAACAATAAGTAACACTATTTGCTTGCGAACTATCGCTATAGGGGCTTTAATGATGTACTAGGTTTTTTTTGTAGTCGTGAGTGATGGCGTGTATCAAACTAATTTTAATAATTGTTTTTATATGCATATGTGCATTAAAACGTGGGAATACATCTATGTTTCATGGCGAAATGCCATCGATATGCCTCTTGTTTGAAGTTGTTTCCATACTTAAAATTAGGTATAATGTTTGCTCCATTAATTTCGTAGTCGTTTTATGAGTCATTGTTAGTATAAACCATTAAGTTTTAAGAAGTTCTCTCAGGAAAAAGCGATACTTAAGAAACAGATATTGTTGGCCTAATTATGATGGACAAATTAAGTTATCTTAAAAGATGCAATTTGTAAGTTAGTAGTTGGGATGTAAGCGATGCATTTTTTTGCATATGTTCTCAATACACCTTTTGCAGATATTATATCTCATGTTAATAGATTTTGCAACTAATACCACTTATGTTCTGTAAGACATATGTTGCTAAAACAGTTTTCAAGCAGCGACAACTTAGCGCAATTAGGTTAATAACTTGTTTGTTTCGCGACCCGGGCAATTAATATGTTTAATCCCTTAACGTTGACAGTAATTCCCTATTACGTTAGACAATTATTGCTAAAAATAGACTTCTTAAAAAAATTTGAATGAGTTGTGTATCCTGTTTATGTAAGTAGAGCGTTAATGAGCGAGCATACAAACCGTCTAACAAGAATGCGTTATCAGTCCAGTAGAATCAATCCAGTAGAATCAAACCTTAATTGTGTTTGAATGAAATACGACAAAAACAATAAAAATAATTATATTTAAAAAAAAATGATAATAATATTAAATATACTACTATTACTACAAACTCCTACAGTTAGTTTAAACCTATTTATTTTTGCTCGATTGCATCGAAAGCCATAGGCTTATATAAATTTCTCGAGTCCGTTTCCTGGGACTAGAACCAGTACTTGGTGTCTTTTGGGGAGATCAAAGGAACGCTCCCAGAACTCCTACAGTTACAACTATAACAACAACAACTACAACTACAACAACAACAACAACACAAACTTCTACTACTACAACGTCTACTACTACTACTACTTCTACTACTGCTGCTACTACTACTACTACTACTACTACTACTACTACTACTACTACTTCTACTACTATTACTACTACTACTACTACTACTACTACTACTACTACTACTACTACTACTACTTCTACTACTAATACTAATACTACTACTACTACTACTACTACTACTCGCTGGAATACAAGCTCACATACATTTGTTTGCTGATGACACCAGTCTTTACATGGTCGTTCATTCGCCTAACGAAACTTCAGCCGTTTTGAAATCAGACATTTATACATTTCCGGATGGATGGATAACCAGTTAGTAAGCTTTTAACCCTCAAAACCCCGAATCAATGTTAATATGTCACAAAATAAGTAAATCCCATCCATCATTCATTATGCAGAACGTTAATATGCCAATTGCTAATGTCGATAATCCTTTAGGTGAAATTGTGTCTAATGACTGTTCTTTGCATGCGCATATGTATTTCAAGAAGGCAAAAGCAATGGACACGAGTTGGTTGCACACGTCTAGTCGCATACGAAGATATTTATAATGATTATAATAACATTAATTCTAGCCATGTACCACACTACTTTCAATCTCTCTTGTCCGCATCAGTTGGTTTACGTAGACATTTCTTGGTGAGAAATTCATTACATCTACAAACAATTCAAGCCCCAATTTTACTGTTTTCAAATTTTACCTACCATCTACTTATCTGAATGGAATAATCATCAAAAAGGCTGAAACGATCGATTCCGTCAAAAAGGTATTCAACATAGATCGACCGATTCCAAATCCTTTATTTTCGAATGGCGAAAGACGCTTTAAACGGTTGCACACGCGCTTAAGAACAAAGTGTAGCGCCTAAAATGAACATCTGTTCAGACGCAACAGAATTGCATCCCCTGTATGTGTCTGTGGTCTTGATAAAGCTACAGTCCGTAAACAATCATTACATAAAATAATAATAATACAAATAACATTGAAAAATGGTACAAGTTAAAACACTACGGATCGGCAATGCTGATATTCGTATACAATAATGCAAATAAACAATTTCTGGTTGGTGATGTTTTATCCGCTTCTACGCTTATTATATTTGACTAACAAAAAGAATGTTAATGACTTTAGATTTTTTAATAAATACATAAATTGAGGTATAAGTATTTGTGTACGTGAGTGTGCGTGTGAAACTTTTTAAACAGAAAATTCTCTGTTTATTGTATTTATTATTTTTCTGTTCATGTTCTTGTTTTTGTTTACTGCATCTTGCAATATGACCTTATAATGCGTTTATAAAAATTGTTATATTTGCATGCGCATTATCATAAAGCAACACAGTCAAAGATGCCCACCAATGTTGAAGACTTGCTCACACTCGTGCATGTATGGACGTTAAAGACGTTCAACGTTGATCAACTGATTTATTGTTATTAGCATACCTCATACGAAAACAAGTCGACAATTAATGTGTGTGATACTTTGTCGTCTAGGAGACCAACTCCTTAAACAAGTAAACGTAATATAAAAAAAAAATCAAAAGCACTGATGCATATTTTACACATGCGCAAGCATGTTAAATATTTTGCACCGAAGGCTGTATGACACTTTTATTATTACCATGCACAGTTATGTTTTAAAGGTTTCTATGTAGTATATGTGTCAAGTATAAAATGACACAAGTGCTGTATGCAAATGAATAAAAATCATCAGTATTCATTTACATATATTAAATTGTCATTCTTCTGTAAAATATTATAATGAATCCCATGGGTTGCGTTAAGGTCACCTTGACCTAATATTGAAAATAGTTTCTGCTCAATAACGAATTTAAATACAACTTCACACGAACTAGAAGCTGCATATGCAAAGAGAAGGCCGGTAGTGCATATTGGATATGTGAGGTAATGGTTAATGTCTCCATCACTATATATAGAAAACTGTTTTCGGATTGAGATTTTGTAATGAAGCTTCGTTGTTTTATTGTGTGGTCATGGTCAGCCTTTCCAAAAAAAAAGAAGAATATAAATTGAAGTATCGTTTTCTGCCTTATAACTGAAAAGCGTTAATAAAATTTAAATTTCAATAAATTATCCCGTTTCTTGTGTAGACGTTTTAATAATTTATGGGTGTGTAGGTTTTAGTTTTCTAGTATTTTTTTCAATTCTCGCTTAAATACTTATGCTCGGTCTTCAAATATATAATGCATTAATATACAGTTAGGTCGATACAATGGGCATCGGAAAATTTAATTTATCGTTTTTTAAATGTTTCTTTCCTCGTTAAAACAAACAAAGTAAAATGCATTTCACCAAATATACTCGTATACTGTGAAACCATTATTATTCGTCAGACATTAATTTTCGTCTATTTCGTCAGTTGACCGATTGACGAATTTAAGTTCCTAACGGAAAGTTATGTCCAATGTTTGAAAAAATTAAGACTGAATAACCGTTGACATGAGTCAAATAAATCCAACGTAATACACGCATACACACTGCGTCTGTTTCGGAATCGCGTTTAATCCGTTTTGACACAAAGGGGTGTACATTATACCGTGTACTTAACTGACGCGCGGCATTTCCTGTAAAACGGGAATGCAGTAAAGCTGTATCGTATGCGTTAACAACATTAAGGTAGAATAGTAATGATTGTAGAATTAATTGTTAAGAACTTTTAATATAACCCATTGTGTGTTTTGCGTTTGTCAGGGGTGTTGCAGATTATACGACAAACACGCGGCAGATCCGGATCAAAGACAATAAACGCAATTAAAAGAAGACGATGTGTGATCACACTTGACTGAAATAGAATCTGCGCTTTTATTACAAAGAAAAAAAACATATTGACATGTGTTTGGTTGTTTGCGTTTCACTACATTTACTATTATCTAATTTTTATCTCAACAAAAATAGCACTGAAGATACATAATAAACAATGTATTTTAATTCAGAGAAAAGGTTCGCCATATTTTGTAAAAATGCACTACAAATTATCTAACGAAAAGTTAATATCTCGACGTTTTCTACGGTACCAACTTTTTAATAGGCAAATATTAAATCACCCGATTTCCACGAGGATGACGCGACGTTATACATGAATTAAATGAGAGCTGTTATGTCGTAGGCACAATTTATGAAAATTGAAATAAGTATCGAATTTTATAAAAAATAATTAAACGCTTTTGAAAATACTTACGTGGTCATACATGAAATAATGTCTAACTTGAAAAATATTTGACATACGGATGTAACACCTGATGCAACAACAAAAACGTGGATAAAATACGTGTTTGAGATCGCCAAGCTATGCTTATGCATACATATCTCAATGAGTGACTTGACCCCTCTATATCTCGATCGCGATCCGGGAATCCCACCAAACTTTGTATATGCATTTAATTATGGATTTATCGAAGAAATGTATTACAAACAAATCGGATATTGAATGACGCATATATATTTTTCAAAATCAGAAATTTACGAATTTAAGTGCTGACGAAATTGTCATTTTTGTAAAAATGACGAAATTTCGTGCGGACGAAAATAAATGGTTTCACAGTATGTTTCTACATTTTACTACAATATTCATATATTTTACATCAAACAAGTTCATTAACGTCTCAGTGAATCTTTTCAAAGAGATTTGAGTGTGAAGATAGCGGTGTGTCGTTGTTTGGTCCCAACTACATGAATCGCGATGGACCGAACATCTTGTAAAAGTGAACATATTTATATTTTCCAATTGAATCGGCGGTCCATATGGGATCAAGGTTCAAAGTTTATTTCTTTAAGTTTAATTTCCAGCACTCGGCCCCCTGTGTGTCGGCCTGAACAAGGTTCACTCGGTGTCGCCCAATGCTAGTAAAGAGTGTTCCTACTTTGCTGTTCGCCATGTCGATTTCTACCGCGCCCAACATTATTTTACCTTAAACGAAACGTGATCTAATAATACTCTTTAATGTGTGTCTAAATGTATGTTATCAAGTTATGATAAAGTCCATAATTGATGGCATATTTAGGAGAAACTCTCTTTCTGAATGAAATTTTAGCGTTTTGAATTAACTGAAGCGGTTGTCTTTTTGAATGGCCTTAAATGACTCAAAATAATGTGTAGTGTTAAAGCTTCTCTTGTTGATGTCGGTGTATGCTTTTCATGGAGTATTTTGAAAAAGAACATAAAAAGTGTACCGATTTCTCCCACGTTCGCCGATGGTTTATTCCTGTTGGAGCGGAACACTGTCAGGGACATTGTCTTCGAAATGGATATAGAAAAAAGCTTCCAGATCCACTCGCAGTATCCCTTGTTTGCCCGATGCTGTGATATTCCATTGAACCGCTGGGTCTTTGTCAATTACGGGGTGTTTAACAAACTCTCTGAAATAAATGTTAATATGTATCGTGGAATATAAATTAATTTAAGATAAGTTATATTAAAATTCTACGATGTTTGCGGTTTACATGTATCGGTGTTTTAAGAAAGACATGTTTACAAATATAATATCTGTTTAGAAATATATAAATACAATAACATTATTGAGCACGACATACTTTGAATATTGGGGTACATATTAGAAATCATTATATAATTTAGATAAAATATATTTTAAGCTGTATCGTTATTACTTTGTGTGATGCATACGGACGGGCAATACTTAGTGTGTAACCCCTGAACGGATACATTGAAAGTAGCGTGTCCGGCCCGAAACTTAATTGTGCGTGATGGGATTTCGAAATAAAATAGCACACACTGAGTTACGTGTATATATTTTGATAGTTACTTACTTGTCGATGGTAACTTTTAAACGTCCGTACTGCAAAATCACTTTTTCGATAACATTTTTTTATTTATTGTCTTTTGATGTTAATCAATTAAAAGCATATATAGACATGAATACAGGCTACACGATTTGTTAATTTCAAAAAATGTGATGTATTTAGAGGCTTTGGCACATAATAAGACAATGAACTGTGAAATAACGAATGCTCCTGATTTAATCTATTCTTTACAACTATTATATTCTTCGTATATTTTGGTAAAATTCTTAAATCTTTGTTGAACATAGTGGTGTGAGTTACAATGTTTTCAGTACAGTTATAATATACCTCTGTCTCTATACAGTTCAACCACTTTTCGTTTGGAATCCAAGTCTTTGGAATCCAAGTCCTTGCACAACGTTTTGTTTATCCTTTGATTGCCCAGTATCAGGTGTGGGTACGCGGCGTTTTCTGCAAAATAAATTTCAATATAAAACGGTCATTGGCAATATCAACACAATTTGACAGAGTCGCATGTTAAACACAGTTGTTGCAACGAATATGATTGCTACACACACGCAGCAAATGTAGCGAAATTATTATTGTTTTGTATGTTTAGCTCGCCTGAGCACATAGTGCTCAAAGGGAGCTTTTAGGATACCGTGATGTCGCCGTCCGTCTGTCCGTGCGTGAGTGCGTTTGTTAACTTTTTCTTCTAACTACTTTACTTCGGAACCGCTAGGCAGATTGTCATGAAACTTCACGAGAATGATATTTTGGTGACCATCTTGCATATTTTTTTAATTGTTCTATTGCATGCGAACGTCACCAGAGCTTTAAATATGTTACACAATTTTAACTTCTTAAATCTCTGAAACTTCAGGGACCCTGGGTGCAATGTTTGGTCTGTTACATCGTTAAGTGGTCCACGACTAAGTTTGTTCAAATCGTGTACATAGGCTCTAAATGTTTGTTTGTTTGTTTTTTGTTGTTTTTTTTTTTTTTTTTTGGAATTTATAGCTTTTATTAACCTCCATACATTACAAAATGTATTGTAAGTACACAATAGAATTTTTTAACAATTCAACTTGGTTGGTATAAAAAAGGTAAATAAAATCCATGCATTACATTATATAGACACAATCATACAGTTCACACTCACACACAGACACATACACAAATGCCATGTTATGATACAAAAAAGGAAAAATATTCGGAATTCAGAAAATTATAAACTTAAATCAAACATTTGGACTTCAGACAATTATAAACATTAATCAAACGACCATGGTATTCAATATTTTAAGCAAACAATACAATTTACAATAACACTATTCTATTGATTACAATTATAAACATTAATCAAACGACCATGGTATTCAATATTTTGAGCAAACAACACAATTCACAATAACACTATTCTATTGATCGACAAACAGTTTTACCATTAACCAGTTTGGTAGTTCATTTTCTTGATATTTTGAATTGGATTGAATTTCATATGATACGCAAAAATAATTATTCAGCCCCCTTATTGAAGGTAATTGACCCTTTCTCTGGCATACAAATATATACTTTTTAATTTCAAGAATAAGAATATTAATATCAGTCATGTTGGTACTTGTACACCCAAATAACACTGTTTGATATGAAATCTCAGTACATTTTGCACATTATGTGATCTTAAAAATTCTACAACATAATTTACAATTCTCTTTGTGAAAATGCAGTCCCAGAATATATGTAATATGGTTTCTTCATTTTCATTACAGAAAGAACATAAATTGTCATGAACAATGTTCATTTTAAATAACAAAGATTTGGTTCCTAAGATTCTGTGAACAATTCTTGTCTGGAACCACTGAGTGTATGTGTCTCTAGATATAATAAAAACAAGTGCATGCACTTTTGTCCATTCAACGTTATTAAAAAGTGTATTCCATTTTGAATGGCAAGTGGGTATATCTGTATTATAGCTAAAACATTTATA
>VMBQ01008466.1:18314-38436 GCA_007657795.1 Dreissena rostriformis
ATAACATGCGCATCTCCTCAAGGTAGTTAAGCTTCCCATAAAGCTTCATTGAATTCCAGTCAGTAGTTGGTGAGAAATAGCCCGGACAAGAATTGCACAATATGTACAGTTAATGGAAAATTTCAAAGGGCCATAACTCTGTGAAAAATCATCCGACCAGAACTGGCTGATAATATGCACATCTCCTTTTGGTAGTGAAGCTTCCATAAAGTTTCATTGAATTCCGGTCATTAGTTGCTAAGAAATAGCCCGTACAAGAATTGCACTATATGTACAGTTAATGGAAAATTTCAAAGGGTCATAACTCTGTAAAAAATCATCTGACTAGAACCCGCTGATTATATGCACATCTCCTCTTGGTAGTTAAGCTTCCCATAAAGTTTCATTGAATTCCGGTCATTAGTTGCTGAGAAATAGCCCGGACAAGAATTGCACTATATGTATAGTTAATGGAAAATTTAAAAGGGCCATAACTCTGTGAAAAATCATCCGACCAGAACCAACTGATAATATGCACATCTCCTCTTGGTAGTGAAGCTTCCCATAAAGTTTAATTGAATTCTAGTCATTAATTGCTGAGAAATAGCCCGGACAAAAATTGTGCACGGACGGACGGACGGACAGACGAAGCGGCAACTATATGCTTCCCCCAAAAATTTTGGGGGAGCATAAAAATACTAAATCTAGTTAATCATTTTAATTAAACTTTCTAATAACATGAAATAAAGTCATTACCTCTAGTCCGAACTTGTAGAAGAAATAGTTGAAGAAGAACTTCCCGCACTCAATGAGGCCCTCGTCAGCCTGCTTGCGATGAACGTCGCTGAAAATGATGCCCGTTTTGGGCTTGACGACCCCGGGCTTGTTGTAGTACTGGGTCTGATGGTAGACCACTACACGCTCCAGGACAATGATCAGTAGTATGCCAATGTAATTCTGCAGACAAGAAAAAAAATATATGCAAGATGATCATTAATTTTGAGCCTCCTTTTGGTAAAACTGTGCTTAATGCATGTGCCTTTGCAGTCCATACGGGCTAATCTGGAACGACACTTTCCGCTTTTACAGAATTTTTCCTTTAAAGGTAATCTCTTTTAAAGGGATATCCAGTCTAAGTGGAAAGTGTCGTCCCTGAATGGCCTGTGCAGCCTGCACAGGCTAATCTGGGACGACACTTTACGCACAAGCATTTAGCCCAGTTTTCCCAGAACAAGGCTCATTTAAGGCACAGGGTTATCTTTGAATGAATAACAATAATATTATTAATTAATTAATCTGGTCATTATGTCTGTACTAGCAATTTAACAACTTGTGTTTGAAATTAATATGTATTTTCAAATTGTCGAAAACAGCATATATGTACAGAATCGGAGCATTTTTTTAATTTTCATGTTTTAATTTGGTCTTTTTTCGCAGTTTTGTTTAGATTTTCAAGGCCTTACTAATAAATACTAATATTCTACATATATTTTGAAAGAATTTGTACACAAAATTTAAGACAAAAATATCAGATTATATTTGGATTTGTACTATGAGTATTTGATGACTTTTTTAAAAGTGAAATACCCGTATGAACATAACTTAGGTAAACAGGTTTTCTGATCGCCCCATGGTTGCACGATATCTTAATTTGTAACCACACTCTAGGGTTGATGAACATTTTAGGCAGTAAAAAATATTTTTTCGGATTTTAAAAATGGAAAGAATAATTTAATTAATTTTCAATTGATCAATTATACTCCCACGCAAAAAGAATGTCACACACTTCACTCTAGATAAAGACACATAAAGGTAAAGGATGGGTTTATAGTCTGATATTGATAAAGTAACATCTTCAGCCAACTTTAACATTTACCCATGATCACTGAAATATAAGTTGTCCGCTTACACTCGGCGCAATATGCAGCCACAGCTTATTTCCCTCACAGGTACACATATGTGTCGTGTTCTGAGAAAACTGGGCATAATGCTTGTGCGTAAAGTGTCGTCCCAGATTAGCCTGTGCAGTCCGCACAGGCTGATCAGGGACGACACTTTCCGCCTAAACTGGATTTTCGCTTAGAAGAGACGTCATTTAAACGAAAAATTCCATTTAAGCGGAAATTGTCGTCCCTGCTAAGCCTGTGCGGACTGCACAGGCTAATCTGGAACGACACTTTACGCACATGCATTATGCCCAGTTTTCTCACAACACGACACATATATCACCGCTGAAAACATTGTGTAAGCTACCACACAAATGCTGTATAATTACCCTCAAGTAGTATCCAATATGTTCAGATATGTCCATCCCCACCCACTTGGCGTTGTTGATGGTTTCATTGAATGGCCAATTTTGGGATATGTTGCCCTGGTAACAAAACAAAAAAATATGTGTTCACATAATATAAAGTATTTTTCAAAATGAAATTTGTATATTCTTATTGAAAAAACTGTTTTCAGTTTCATGCTTTAAGAAAGATGGCATTTTATAAATAGATAAAAAAGAAAAGTAAGGTAAACAAGTGCTGTCGCTGTAAGTGCCAAATGCCCTGAAGTATTGTTTTTACGCAGCGGTTTGTACTTGAGCTGTGTGTTGGGGAAAAAAGACAGTTTTTATTTATTAATTGAAAACAGAAACCTCAATATTCCCTATTGATATATGCATTTTCATACTAAGCAATTTTATGTTTCAAGTTATGCTTTGTAAAATAAAATAAGACAAAGGGCAATAACTCCATAAATATCAAAGAAAGAGTAATGGTTCTTGTACGCAGCACTTTAAATCAAATATATCATTACATGAATTTTCATTTGAATCTCTTTAACACTTTTATGATCTGCACATTTTCTAACTGGATTCTACACCAGAAATATACCAAGGGCAATAACTCTGAAAACACTAAAGAGAATGTTATAATTCTTGCACTCTTCACTTAGCCAATATGCTTTTTGTAGACCTATGAAGATTTATCGTAATATTTTCAATTAACAAATGCAAGCTTGTTTGGTTTCTAGGCAACCTACCGTGCAGTTGGTGAGCCAGGGCCTGTTGTCGACCAGATCCAACTGGTAGATCATCTTGGAGAGGATGACAAGGGCGGTCCAGAACAGAGTGATGTGGGACAGGATGAACCAGAACCCTGTCATGGGCAGGAACACCGCCAGCAGTATCACGTACACCGCACTGACGGCAGACACCTGACAGGGGGACATAATACGTTAAAAGGACTATTGCACTAACTACTGACATTCTGTGTATGCACCTTATATGGTCTATACATAATTCAAGGGGTTATTTCACTGATTATAGACTCTGTGTGTTTGCACTGTATACATCATCTATAATTTGTTTAAGGGAGTACAACACTGTATGAGGACACCTGGCAGTGGGAAATTATTGGTTAAAGGGACAACCACACAGACTGCAGACACCTTATAGCGGGACATAATTTGTAAAAGGGACTACATTGTACCAAACAGACTGCAGACACCTTATAGCGGGACATTATTTGTTAAAGGGACAACATTGTAACACACTTACTGAAGACACCTTATAGTGGGACATTATTTTTAAGGATATATAGTGTTTCTTTGACACTTTTTATGTAAACATTTGCGCACTGTTCATGTACAATAATATTACCTCATAAACGCAGGTCATGATGATGATGAACGAGACCACCTTGAAGATGTGTATTTCTGCCAGTCGCCATAGAAACCATGTGATCAACTCCCAGATTTCACCAGCCTTGATCCAGGTCCTTTTTACACAGGCTTTTAACTTTTTGCCCATTGCTACAACAAAAGGCAACCAATGAACAATTCAATTTGAAAAACAGAACATATTGTGTCACGAAAATGAAATAACAGATTTTACCAGACATGATTTTCCGAATTCAGCACCTCTAAATTGTGGGTGGTGACTCAACTTAAATTATACATTCAAACTTGTTATTTTGAACTACTATAGTGAAAGCTATAGAAAATAATAAAAATAAGCAAGTAAAGATAACCAAATTTAGGCCAGTGTTTTTTTTTAAACAGTCTACTCTCGTTATCTCGACATCGCATATCTCGATTTTCTCGATATGTCGAGGTAAGCTCAATGTCCCAACTTTTTTCCTTCTTTATCTATATTAATTAAAATCGCATATCTCGATTTTCCTTCTCTCGAATAATTGATATCTCGATATAAAAATTTGTCCAGAGTCCCTATTTGACATGTATTTACTGTGGTTTATATCAAAGTGCAAATAACTGTCTGAGTGTCGGCAGAGGTGAGATTTTTTTTTCTTTGATACTTCACCGTCCTGCTTTGCCCGGCTGCTCCCGATACTGTGCGGTAGATAATTGAACCGCTAATTGCATCAATGACCACACGTGTCTAATGTCATTAGCCATTAACATTTGAGTAAGGCCTGTCACTTTAACTGCATGTAACTGCAATTAATACACAGCCTGCCGAAAGGCCGAAAGACTAATTGTTGAGTGAAGTGATGGGCTAGTGTTGTGTGCAGTGCAAGTTGAAACAGTTTGAATTTAAATGATCGCCCATGTCTATGTGCTGCTCTGTTATTGCATGACAATTGTTCGGAATGCTAATAAAGATAATAAAGATAAGACTCAGAATGGCATTTCATTTTTATTTTATCCAGTACTAATAATCGATTGAACTTTGCATTTCAAACTACAAAATGTACATGTACAGTTCAGTATTTTTTTTAACATCAAAGAATCGTAAGAAACGCGCATTGAATCTCATCCAGTAATTATTACGCCATACGGAGTATTATGCCACACGGTGATGGCTTAAGTTAGACCACTTAGCAGGTATTTAGATGTTAAAAACAGGGTAAATTTTCGTCTCATTTTGTCTTTGAAAACGCCTAATCGGATATCTCAAGCTCTCTTTATCTCAATATTTTTTCTTGTTCCCGAAGACTTCGAGATAACGAGAGTAGACTGTATTTCCTACCCGCACGCTCCAAATGACGAAAACAAATTAATCAACACCGTTTTATTTCAAGATGATAAGTGCTGTTCCGGTAACATCATTGTTTACATAAACAAGGCTTGTCACCTTAGGATGACATATGCCCCCTTTTTCCACATTTTTCGAAACCTAAATGCAAAACCTAAACGCAAAGTGTAACGGAATTTCAGTCAGACAGACGGACGGACAGACAGACGGACAGTGCGATCACTATATGCCACCCTTCCGAGGGCATAAAAAGAACTGTTTACATTGTTTCCCCATTACACTGTAAATACTCAATCATAAGTCAAGATTTTTTTTTTCGAAATTCGTTTTTCATGATAGTCTTTATTTTTTAATCGGTATTTGTTACTTCTTTATTCCCGCGTCAGACTCCTCTCTTTTAGGAAAAAAATCTGAAATAATTTTATTTAATAAAAAAAATGGCCTTAGGTTCCACTTGATCTTGTGGTCCATAGACAAAATAAGCTTTATCAAATCTGCCTTATACCTGATTAATATAGACTACCTAAGGTTGGTATTAGTTTAAATGAATACGCAAGTTAACAAGAGCTGTCACCATAGGATGACTTACGCCCCCAATAAACGATTGGTAGAAGTTATGAGCTTTTTTCAAATCCTAAACGCAGATTTTGAACCTAAACGCGGACCCTAAGTTCAAGGTCAAGGTCACAGGGGTCAAAATTTGTGTGCGTATGGAAAGGCCTTGTCCATATACACATGCATGCCAAATATGAAATTGCTATCTGAAGCGACATAGAAGTTATGAGCATTTTTCGAAATCTAAACGCAAAGTGTGACGGACAGACGGACGGACAGNAGTATTATGCCACACGGTGATGGTTTTAGTTAGACCACTTAGCAGGTATTTAGTTGTTAAAAACAAGGTAAATTTTCGTCTCATTTTGTCTTTGAAAACGCCTAATCGGATATCTCAAGCTCTCGTTATCTCGATATTTTTTCTTGATCCCGACTTCGAGATAACGAGAGTAGACTGTATTTTCTACCCGCCTGCTCAAAATTTTGACGAAAACAAATTAATCAACACCGTTTTATTTTAAGATGATGAGTGCTGTTGCGGTAATATCATTGTTTACATAAACAAGGCTTGTCACCGTAGGATGACATATGCCCCCTTTTTCCACATTTTTCAAAACCTAAATGCAAAACCTAAACGCAAAGTGTAACGTAATTTCAGTCAGACAGACAGACGGACAGACAGACAGACGGACAGACGGACAGTGCGATCACTATATGCCACCCTACCGAGGGCATAAAAAGAACTGTTTACATTGTTTCCCCATTTCACTGTAAATACTCAATCATAAGTCAAGATTTTTTCTTTCGAAAATCGTTTTTCATGATAGTCTTTATGTATTAGGCGGTATTTGTTACTTCTTCATTCCTGCGTCAGACTCCTCTCTTTTAGGAAAAAAATCTGAAATAATTTTATTTAATAAAAAAATGGCCTGAGGTTTCACTTGATCTTGTGGTCCATAGACAAAATAAGCTTTATCAAATCTGCCTTATACCTGATTAAAAAAGACTACCTAAGGTTGGTATTAGTTCAAATGAATACGCAAGTTAAAAAATAATACATGTCGAATAAACACTTACTCGGTTTTTTGTTAGGTTCAGTCGAACTCTCTGTGACGTTGGTATGTGAGTCAGATGAGACGGGCAAGACGGGTGTGGTCGGTCCTTCCATCTCCGCTTTCCTGAAACAGTAAACAATGTGCGCCTAAACCATGAGCAAATAATTGATTACAAAACCACATTAAAAACTCACACAACATGCGCGGAGCCTCTGACTATATGAGCCTTGTGCTAGGAAAACTGGACTTCGTGTTTGTGCGTAAAGTGTTGTCCCAGATAAGCCTGTGTAGGCCACACAGGTCAATCCATGACAACACTTTCTGCCTAAGTTGGACTTTGGCTAGAAAGTGAGTTCCTTTTGACGCAAATACCACACAAGCAGAAAGTGTTGTCCCTGATTAGCCTGTGCCTGTGTGGACTACACAGGCTAATTTGGGATGACACTTTAAGCACATGCATACAGCCCAGTTTTACCAGAATGAGGCTCATATTGGTTTAACCCTTTGCATGCTGGGAAATTTGTCATCTGCTAAAATGTTGTCTGCTGAATTTCTAAAATAAGCATTTTCTTCGATTTTTTTCAAAGAATACTATCAGAATAGCAAACAGTTTGGATCCTGATGAGACGCCACGTTCTGTGGCGTCTCATCTGGATCCAAACTGTTTGCAAAGGCCTTCACAATTCGGTTCCCGCACTGAAAGGGTTAAAATTGCAGTAAGCCCAGTTTTCCCAGAACATTGGTCATATGATCAGAAGCTTCACATATGTTGTGTGAGTTCCTTATGCCGTTTTGTAATTGGCTGTGTTTTGTTTTGCAATCAATCATTTTCCATACATAAATTTATTCAATTATTATAAAATTAAAACAAATATTTTTTTACTGAAATCAAGGTCATCCAGCATTTGCTTTGATATTGTTCTTTCTTTATTTTGTACCACTATTCTTTTTTACATTTTAACAAGATTTTTGATTTTTTAAGAAGTTTACAAACAAGAAATTTCAAAAAATTCCTAATGTAAATAAAGGGCGTAAAAGAATTAGTCCTTTCACAACTTGTGGTCCAGCTTCATTGTCATTCCTTTTCATTTATTGTATCAAATCAGAAGCCAATAGAATGAAATATAAATTACCAGAGTGGTAATATTCAAAGTTGTAAAACATTTCCCAAATGGAACAAGAAAAGAATTGCTCAAATGTTTCATGTGAATGCTCATACATTTCTGATATCAACTATTAAAGTTCACTTGATTGGTGTTATGTTTTTGTAAACTTGACCCTTCTTTCATGACTGTCTGATTGTTCTTGCTCTACTATGCTTTATGTTTTCTGCGCCATATCCCTTTGAGCGCTGGAACCGGATTTTGAAGGCCTTTGCAAACAGTTTGGATCCAGATGAGACGCCACAGAACGTGGCGTCTCATCAGGATCCAAACTGCTTGCTATTCTGATAGTGGTCTTAGAAAAAAATCGAAGAAAATGCCAAATTTAGAAATTCAGCAGACAACATATTAGCAGACGACAAATTTCCCAGCATGCAAAGGGTTAAGTACCGTTTTCTACCAAGTTACATATAGTATATAGCGCATTCAGCATCAGCGTAACAACAATAAGTCTTACTACTACACATGCTCACTTGTATCTGTTGAGGTCGCTGAGGTGCATGAACGGCTGATGAAAGTAGTGCACCTGCAGTATCACCAGGATCAAGAAACATGTCGGGGTAAGCAGACGGATAAACAGGCCCGCCGTGTCAAATTTCTCCAGACCGATGACTGCCAACCTGTCATGAAAGATTGTCAATGCTTTGAAAATTGTGCTACTAGAAATTTCAACTACTTGCAAAAATAATGATTGATTTTGTCAAGATAAATACAAACAAGCCATCAGTGTCAAAGAGCTTCTATGCCTATGGCGGTCAACCTGTTGGATATTTTGCTACTCCAACTCTTCAAATACAACAAGAACTCCGCGGTCGGAGACAGATGCCCCCCTTAAACAGGGCCTTGGCACAAGGTCAATGCATCTGCAAAGTATAAGGGCCATCACTCAATCCTTTGATGACATATCAAACGGAAACCAATTTAACACTTAATGTCACAGTGTCCTTGACCTTTGAACTATATATATATATATATATAGTGACCCTAATTTCTCTAGGGGTCATCTTCTTCCAAGGCCAATGCACATGTGAAGTATCCAGCAAATAGGTTAATAGGGGTCATCTACTGGAAAATGCCAATGAACATGGGTAGTATCAAGCCAATTGGTCAATCTGTTCACAAGTTATTGATTGGAAATGAACTGGTCCACATACAGACCAATGGACTGACAGACCGACATCTGGCAAAACAAAATAACCCCTCTTCTTTCAAAAGGGCATAACAATAATGGGTCAAAAATGAATGCAAGTTAAAGAAGATAATAATGATAAAAAGTGGGTTGTTTTTTTTTATGATAATATTTGTGAAATCATGTTTAAAGACAAATGTTTTACATACGTTTCTTCTTTGAGATTCGTTGTGTTCCTCCAAGTCTCAGCCACATTGTTAAACTGATATGTGTAGAGAATGATTAGCACCAGCATCGAGTACAGGATCACAAGCCACCAGAACAGGCGCATGGTCACGCGCCAGAAACTGTACGCAAACTGTAACATAATGATGGGTAGAGGAAAATATGAAAATATGATTCATAATAAGAAAAAGATCCATTGTAGGATGTCAGGAAGTTATGCACAGATTGCTTAAAGATATGCACAACAACAAAAATGGCCATGAAGTGCTCGAGGTAAACCAACTGTTGAAACTTGACCAGATGACAAAGTTTTTGAACACGTGTGACCCAGTTTTCAACTTGAACAAGGTATTGTCAAGATAAACATTCTGACCAATTTTCATCAAGAAAATTTGAGTTATAAATTCAGCCTCTATAGTGGTGACAAGGTCTTCCTTAGATTTGACCAGGTGACCTAGTGTTTTTTTTAGCACGGCTTAAGATTTTTTAAATTTTAAAGTATTTGTATACTTTGGCGCTGTAGGTGGTTTAAATGTAAGTTATATTTTTATACAGTTATAATTTTTTTTCATAGACTGTATTTTTATTTAAACCAAGAAATGTGTACGGATAAAATAATAATATGAATGTTGACCTTAAAGTGTGACCTTGACCTATGAAGCAACATTACTGATGATACATGAGACACTTGTTTGGTACCTTATCTTACAATTGCATAATGAATGAAAAATTAACAGCCTGAATAAGCTGTTTTATGGTCAAATTTGACCTTGCATTCCTAAGTTTGACTTTGACCTTTGGGATAGGGAGATGCCTGTTAAATGCGACAAATCGTCTTATGAAGATGGACATTTGTGCCAAATTATTTAAAATTCCATCAAAAGATGGCAAAGTTATTGCTGAGTCAAGAAATTTTACTTTTGACCTCAAAGTGTTACCTTGACCTTTGAGCTATGGAGGTAAACGTTACACGCGATACATTGTCTAATCATCGTGGACATATTTATGTGCCATGTTATTTTAAAATCGATCAATATATGTGTCATGTTCTGAGAAAACTGGGCATAATGCATGTGCGTAAAGTGTCATCCCAGATTAGCCTGTGCAGTCCACACAGGCTAATCAGGGATGACACTTTCCACCTAAATTGGATTTTTGCTAAGAAGAGACTTCATTTAAACAAAAAATTCCATAAAAGCGGAAATTGTCGTCCCTGATTAGCCCGTGCGGACTGCACAAGCATTATGCCCAGTTTTCTCAGAACACCAAACTTATGACAATGTAATGGCTGAGAAAGGAAACTTGTCACAAACAATTTATTTCTCTGAACACAATCAATAAAGCAATTAACACCTCAATCAGAGTAATTATTAAATGTGAGCAATAAACCCAGCTTCTGAAAGTCATAAGACATCAAAAGTTTTGATCTGTTTGATTTCCCTAGAGAGCTGGGGCCACTTTCTTACAGTTTGTAGATGTAAGCGTGTTACAATATAATCAAAGGACCATTAAAGAGAGCATTAATTAGTTATATTTCATGTGAACAAACACTGAGGTTTAAACATTAATGAAGTCACATTTTGAGAGAAATAGAATTTGATAGAAAGATTGTCAAAACAGTGTAGGAACGAATGTCCGCCTTGTCAAAATAAGCGTAGGAACGATTGTCCACCTTGTCAAAATTAGCATAGGAACGAATGTACGCCTTGTCAAAATTAGCGTAGGAACGATTGTCCATGGGAACAAATGTCAGGGATTGTAAACAAAGATCCAGGGTCCCTTCAATCAATAACAGGTTTATATTAATACATAGATGATATCAATCTGAAGCACAATTGGGTCATTACTATGGCATGTACATGTACACTACGTCTAGAGCGATTTCTGCCTAAAACACAGTCCTACCGTGGACAATTTTTTCGCAAGCGTGGACAATCACCGTGATCTGAAGGTGTTTCCATCATGATACAATCGCGGTGACAGTGGGTGAGCAACGCGGGCGTTATCGGAAAATCCATCTCACGGTGGACCACCACTATCGCGGTGGACCACCGGGGCCTCGGTGGTTCGCAGTGAAATACAGGTACATGTGATTGGACATGTATATTTCAATATTGCAGACGAGCGCTTCCAAACGCTTTCAAAAGTTGGAAGTCCGCTTTTATTTTAATATTTTACTAAACCCTACCATATATGTTGACCGCGGCCTCGGTGGTTCGCGGTGAAATACAGGTACATGTGATTGGACATGTATATTTCAATATTGCAGACCAGTGCTTCCAAACGCTTTCAAAAGTTGGAAGTCCGCTTTTATTTCAATATTTTAGTAAACCCTACCATATATGTTGATCGCTGAATACTTACATGTTTCAACTCTATCCATTACACTATAATCCTATTTAATAACGATTTCTATTTACAAAACCAATATATGACCGATATGAAGAAATGTACCCAATGTGTATGGTGTACAGACCAGTTCAAAAGTCTGAATTGTTTCATACGGTTTAGCTAGAACCGTATCAGACGGTTTATACACCGTATGATACGCTTTAAACTGTATGATACGCTTTTAAGAATTTTGGACCGGTTCGTACGTTAAACCGTCTAATCCAAAACCGTATGATACGAATTGTATCAGATGGTTTATGACGGGTATTATTCAATTAATTGCGCCGTTTAAAAATAGATTTATTCAGTGCAAACTGTATGATACGGTTTCCGCTAAACCGTATGATATGAATCGTATCATACGGTTTCGCATGAAACAGTTAAGCGTACAATCGGTCCAAAAGTAAAAACTGTCTGATACGATCGTATCAGACGGTTTATGGTCGCAAAACCGTATGATACGGTTCTAGCTAAACCGTCTGATACGATGGTATCATACAGTTTATACTTTTGGACTGGTCCGTACACCATAAGAGAATCATGACAAGTTTCAAGCTCCAACACGCAGACCGATGAACCAACAGTTTAATAATCCACCTACCGTAATTGTACATGTACATGTATATGAAGTATACAGTGTGTTTTTTGGTCGAATTTGGGGCCATGCAGCATAATGAGTTGAACCGTGGTAAATATAATATTGGAAACACTTATTTTCAATTTTAACATATTTCTTTGCAAAATCACCAATTTCCCAATTTCAGTAAAAAAAGACATGATTTTTCCCAATCCAAAAGGGCCTAAATATAGTGAAAAAAACTGGTTAAGTTATATCTGTAGCAATACCTGGAAAGTGAGTACAAAGAGCAGGAAGAGGATCATGTAGATAATCCTGTAGACGACCACCTCCTGTAGAGAGATCACGAGCAGCATACTGGCACACACCAGGATCCAGTACTTGCACAGCAGGGTCCACACATACAGGCCTGGAACCAGTAATGTATTGGTATGAATCAGGTCCACACATACAGGCCTGCAATGGGAAACTTATGAGCCCTGTTCTGGGAAAACTGGCCTTAATACAACTTAATACCAATATGAGCCCTGTTCTGGGAAAACTGGCCTTAATACAACTTAATACCAATATGAGCCTCGTTCTGGGAAAACTGGCCTAATGCACATGCCTAAAGTATTGTCTCAGATTGGCCCGTGTAGTCGGCACAGGCTGGGACGCCACCGTTCCCCTAAACTGAATTTTTGCTCAAAAGAGACTTGCTTTAAACGAAAAATACCGTAAAAGTGTTAAAGTATCGTCCCTGATTAGCCTGTGCAGACTGCAAAGGCCAATCTGGAACAATACTGTATGCACATGCATTAATCCCCGTTTTCCCAGACTGTGGCTAAAATATAGTGGTATAAGTGGGGTCCACACAAACAGGTCTGGAGTGAGACATTTTTCTCATTTATTCATAATCAGAAAGTAGCATGGTGTTAAGAAAGTATAAATACTCTTCACTGGAGATGCAAATCTGTTGCAGAATTATGTAAGTAAGCACATTATATGAGAAATTGTTTGGCTCAAATTTCAGATGGCTCAAACTTATTATTCGGTCCCCGTATGTTCAAGCCATTGGGTTTCGACTGTAACATACATTTAACAAGCAAATTCGTAGAATTGATATCCCCCGCAACATATATTTTGTTTAAGGATGGGTGCAAATTGGACGGATAAACATACTAGGATACAAAGGGCCATTACTCTGTTATTAACAGATGGTGTACAATGCCATTTGGCGTGCATCATCCTCTTATCCATATATATACTCATACCAAGTTTCAATGAAATCCGCCAAAGCACTTCCAAGATATGGCTCCGGACACAAAAGTGCCTATAGTAAAAAGCATTTTTTCAAGATACAAAGGGCCATAACTCTGTTATTAACAGATGGTGTACAATGCCATATGGCGTGCATCATCCTCTTATCCATATATATACTCATACCAAGTTTCAATGAAATCCGCCAAAGCACTTCCAAGATATGGCTCCGGACACAAAAGTGCCTATAGTAAAAAGTGGCCATAACTCTGTTATTAACAGATGATGTACAATGCCATATGGCGTGCATCATCCTCTTATCCATATATATACTCATACCAATTTTCAATGAAATCCGCCAAAGCACTTCCAAGATATGGCTCCAGACACAAAAATGCCTATAGAAAAAAGCATTTTTTCAATATACAAAGGGCCATAACTCCGTTATTAACAGATGGTGTACAATGCCATTTGGCGTGCATCATCGTCTTATCCATATATATATACTCATACTAAGTTTCAATGAAATCCGCCAAAGCACTTCCAAGATATGGCTCCGGATACAAAAGTGCCTATAGTAATAAGCATTTTTTCAAGATACAAAGGGCCATAACTCGGTTATTAACAGTTGGTGTACAATGCCATTTGGCATGCATCATCGTCTTATCTATATATATATATACTCATACTAAGTTTCAATGAAATCCGCCAAAACACTTCCAAGATATGGCTCCGGACACAAAAGTGCCGGAGGGACGGACAGCCGGACGGACAATGCCAAAACAATATCCCTTCGCCTCTGGCGGGGGATAACAACCAACATGACCATGTAACCTTCTACAACAACAACTCTGAAACTTTTTGCAAATAGTTTTTGTTATAACCTTATAGAATATGATATGAATCTACCTTATGGAATATGATATGAATCTACCTTATAGAATATGATATGTATCTACAGAAGAAACACAATAAGGTCCTAGATTGATTCCACTGCATGAAATTACAATTAAAAAATAAAAAATTGATACATTTGGCATTTTTATGGTGCTACAGATGACTGTAGGGCTTCATATTTAATGTGAATATTATTCATTATTTGCAAACTAAATTTTAATAAGCTATTGTATTGGTTCAGTTTAACATGACAAGCTATATAAAGGGTTGAATGTTAAACAGTTTTATCAGCTTGATATGTCCATATCCGATATAATAGTTATTGTTCTCACAAAAATGTAATTAAAACCCATTTATGCCTAGTGGACTCTCCCATCCTTATAAATTGGATCAATTTATTTCCAAAATTAGGGATGTCTAGTATATTTATTTCTATATTTAGAATATTTCTTACAGAAATTCCTTTAAGCAAACAGCGCAGACCCTGATGAGACGCCGCATCATGCGGCGTCTCATCTGTGTCTACGCTGTTTGCCAAGGCCTTTTTTCTAGACGCTAGGCATAAATGGGTTTAATAAAGGCCAATAAGAAATTAATTGGATTGCATCAATCGATACACAATACACAATGAAGTTTTGATACAAGGTACCTATGTTTGAAGTTTAAATGGGTTTCAAAATAATTTTCACAAAATTGCAAGTTGAGCCAATAAACAACTGTTTGTCCCTTGGATGCAAACTATTTATGCCTTCGTGGTATAATTTCATGCATGGGAAATTAAAATAGTTGTTTAAAGGCCATTTAAACAAGCCTAAATAGGAAAGTATTTTATACAAAAAGTCATGGTATAGCAGCATGTATCAGTTATGCCATCAACCAGACATGGATTGCATTTAACTATAACACTACATTGATATCTCCCTGATATAAAGCTGCCTGATATATTTTTTTAAATACGTCGACAGAAAGTTGTCAAATCAGTCTATGTATGGAGGTAGGTCATAATATTTAGACTTAACTAATAACTATAAAGTTGATTATTTCTTTAAAAACAGGTGTGAGTGGTTTAATAAACAGAATAATAGAACATTACTCCGACTGATCGATTTGTAATACATCAGGCTGGGCATGAATAAAATATTGGCTCAACAAGCCTTGCTGTTATTTTATTCCAAGCCTCACCTGATATATATAGTACAAAACGATCAGGTAGTAACCTGTTATTCCCTATTACCATATTTAAGATTTCGCCCATCCAATTTCGAAGACCGATTGATTTTTCCATCGGATAAAACCGATCTTACCATGCAATAATCAGGAATGGATTTCTATCTTGTTTGCGTGCTTTTAACCCACCTATCCAAACCATTGTACTACTGTCGGACCCTTCCATTGAATCCATGCCGACCGGCCTTGATTCTGAAAATAGACATAATCAACATATAACTATAGTCAATAATTGATCAATCAACACGGTTTTTTTTGGGTTGTTGCTCTAAATCATGGTAACAATGGTTTGTTCTCAGATAAAAATGAAACCCCTCTTAATCAAACTGTGTCGGGACCCGGCAAATTGTCTGGGCCTGGTTCTAGATAATGCATGTGCGTTAACCCTTTGCATGCTGGGAAATTTGTCGTCTGCTGAATTTCTAAAATTAGCATTTTCTTTGATTTTTTTTCAAAGAATACTATCAGAACAGCAAACAGTTTGGATTCTGATGAGACGCCACGTTCTGTGGCGTCTCATCTGGATCCAAACTGTTTGCAAAGGCCTTCAAATTCGGTTCCAGCACTGAAAGAGTTAAGTGTCATCCCAGATTAGCCTGTGTAGTCAACACAGGCTTACCTGGGACAACACTTTCCGCCTTCACTAGATCTTTGTTTAAAAGAGACCTCCTGTAAACCAAAATCTCCATCAAAGCAGAAAGTTTAGTCCACACATGCACTTGCATTATGCCAGCTTATCTGGGATCAGACACATCATGCACTTGCATTATGCCAGTTTATCTGGGATCAGACACATCATGCACTTGCATTATGCCAGTTTTCCAAAAACAAGGCTCATTTTGTTTTCAGAGGCGTTTTATGAATTTAAGCTTTTTTTTAAATGACATCTTCCTTCATTTGCTCATGTTTAAGATTTATTTTGAAAACTCTACATTATGTTAATGTTTATTCTATTTTACATTATTGTTCAGTGCTGCAGCAAGGATTTGAAAAGTGCAGGGGAGGCTATTATGTCAAAAGGGCACTTTTTTAAGAGCGCACTGTATTTTGTCAAAAGGGCACTTAAGAGCCCCCGCTCGTATCCGGAATGCTCCCTGTAACATTTAAATTTTTATATTATTAATAATTGCTAGAATAAATTTTTCCATTATTATTAATCCATGCAAATAAAATGTCTAAAATGAGGAATAAATTTATAACAATGTGATAAGAGATTTTATAAGTTATTATATGTCTAATAAAAATATTATTTGTTTGTTGTTTTTTTTAAATAAAAGGGCAGGGTGGGACTTCCCAAGGGCAGGGCGGGGGGCGCCCTTCCATTTAGGCCTAGCTGGAGCACTGATTGTTTACTATTTGTATAATTTTATAATTGATTTATTGATGCGTGATAAAATGTTTATGTTCTTTGTAAAACATCATAGTTGTCAAACAAACACGCACATGTATCCTGAGGCTCATATCACCTGAGAACAGCTTTTATAGAGTTTACAGAACACTATTTACATGTATATATAAACCATTAACCCTTTGAGCGCTGGAACCGGATTTTGAAGGCCTTTGCAAACAGTTTGGATCCAGATGAGACGCCACAGAACGTGGCGTCTCATCTGGATCCAAACTGTTTGCTATTCTGATAGTGGTCTTTGAAAAAAAGTGAAGAAAATGCTGATTTTAGAAATTCAGCAGACAACATTTTAGCAGACGACAAATATCCCAGCATGCAAAGGGTTAAACAAGGCTTGTCACCATAGGATGACAGATGCCCCCTTTTTCCACATTTTTCAAAACCTAAACGCAAAACCTAAACGCAAAGTGTGACGGAATTTCAGACAGACAGACGGACGGACAGTGCGATCACTATATGCCACCCTACCGGGTGCATAAAAAGCATTACATAAAAAAATTGTGTAGCCACATATTAACAGTTTGTAAAAAAAAAACAATTTTATTTTATGCAAAACCTTCTTTCTAAAGAAACTTCTTTCGCAAATAAACCATCTGTTCTGTTCTGTATATACGAAACAGAAATAACCAAAAAAAAAACACAGCTTTTCATTGAAAGTAGATTTCTACATTAATCCGGGCGTTTATTTTATAGCAACAAGAAATGTGTCCACACCACACGGATGCCCCCAACTTGGTGAAGATTGGATGAAAACTACTTGAATTAGAGAGCGGACACCATAGTGCATTTAATCTAGCCCGAAATAGGGCTATACCTAGACAAAATTGCAAAAGAATTTATTGTATCATAATTTGAATCCCAATTGCTTGTACTACAACATACTAAAAGTTGCATCCCTAGGTATTTGGGGAAAATGGAAATTCAAGATGGCCGACAAAATGGCCGCTAATTTGGAGAAAAACGCCCATCAGACACTATTTACCCAAACAATCACCCACATTGATCATCTGAGATGGTTTTAAATGTTTGTTTGTTCACCAGCAATGTATTGCAATTACTATTTTGCTATTTTTTTTGTGAGTAAATGATAGTTCGTTAAACAAAATGGTGGTTTTTAACCAAATAAATTGGTTGAAAATCAGAATTTTGCCACATTAAGCTTAGAGTTTTACTTTTTAACCAATAAAAGTTACAATTTCTAGATACACTTTGAAATGTTATATATTGATTGTTTAGCAGTACTGCATATATTGGTTATTTCCTCATTTTTGTCGACCGGAATTAAAATGTATCTCTCAGGCACGCCATTTTGTATGTCATGTTGATGACGTCATCTACGATAAATAGTATGGTCAGTATACACTTGACCCCCAAACAATTGCAACAAAAAGTATTTTAACTGATCCTGGTAGAGTAGAAGGTCCTTAAAAACATATCAAAAGTTAACCACAATCGGACCTATAGAAAGTGTTTTTTTTCAAGATGGCCGCCAAGATGGCCGCCAAGACCTCTTAACGATCATAACTATGTAACTATGCAATCAAATTTGATATACCTAGGTTTCAAGGGGCGAGAAACAAATAATGATCATCAAACGTTGTTTAAGTTAAATAAAGTACACACAAATCCAACATGGCGTCGAAAATGGCCGCCAAGATGGCCGCCAAAACCTATTTATGATCATAACTATGTAAGTATCCACTCAAATTCGATGAATTTGGTGTCTATACCCAGGTTTCAGAGAGCAAAGAACGCATTTATATCATCAGACAAAGTGTAAGTTAATTATATTACAAAGAAATCAAACATGGCATCCGAAATGGCCGCCAATATGGCCACCAAAACCTATTAATGATCATAACTATGTTACTATCCACTCAAATATGGCGATTTTGGTGCCTATACATAGGTTTCATGGGGTAAAGAACACATTTAGATCATCAGACCTTGTTCAAGTTTATTATATAACTGTAATGTACATTTCACGTATTACATGTAAATATCATCCGAATTCATTCCTCATCCGAATAGCGGTGCACATTATTTTTGTTGTTCGCATTTTGTCTATACAGTGCACTGGATTTAGCAAGATAATGTTCTCCAAGATCTAAAATATTTATATAAATTGTATTTACCTTGTGNACATATAGCTATGTTATCGACGGGACGTGCTAGAATTCTGTTTTAGTCGGTGCGCATTGAAAATGACAAATTTATGTATATAATAGGATTGTTAAGGAAATGATATTGTAGCATACTTGTATACATAAATCGACGGCCAGTGTCATCAAAGTAACCGCTGATACACAAGTAGTATGCCTGTGTTTTTTATACTTTTACACTGTGACTGACGTACTCTTTTCTCTGTGCTGACTGCTTGACTTGTCTTTATCCGATTCATTAGTTTCACGACCGAGCCTCAAAATGTTGAATTCACTTTTCCACCATGTATAATTCATTTTTAATTGTTTTTATCGCTTTCATAGTTATTGTAATATGGTTTATTCAATAAACAATTATCACACTTTGAATGCTACACGTCATACGTACATATATTTTTTTACTATTCGTCAAGCACATTTGCACTGGCGTGACTATAACTAGATGTTCATTAAAAAAGAATATACATTTATATAAATATAAACATGTCTTTATGAATACATGTATTCATGGTCATTTGTCGAATGCTATATTTCCCAACTGAATTGTGGTAGAAGCTGAGCATACCTAGGTGGCAAAATAATTAATATTGTAATGTACATTTCACGTATTACATGTAAATATCATCCGAATTCATTCCTTATCCGAATAGCGGTGCACATTATTTTTGTTGTTCCATTTTGTCTATACAGTGCACTGCATTTAGCAAGATTATGTTCTCCAAGATCTAAAATATTTATATAAATTTTATTTACCTTGTGTTTAGTCCATTATATGTTGTTTGTTGTGAGAATAATCCAACATAACCGAAATTCGTGCTATGCCAAAATCGTTGCAGCAAAGAATTGATGACGTCATTCGTAGGAATATGGTGGAGTGTCATGTATGCATTTGACTTTCGAATAGGCTGTACAATTATAATATTCACTCCTCTATTTGTTTAAAAAGGATGATTTTTATTATAACTTGCAAACTGTTCTTCATGTTTATTGTTAAAACATAATAGTTTGCAGGGACTATTTGAGACGCTGACTGCGTAAGAATAACTAAAGTTTTCATGTAAGAGAGAAGAATCTTTATTTTTTTTATCTTCGTGCTGCAGCATTTAATATTGTATTGTTATACATGCATAT